>JARFYF010000084.1:41485241-41496128 GCA_030265395.1 Rhina ancylostomus
TCCTGTTCCTCAGTCTTCTGCCTAGCTCCTTACACTCGCTCTTCAGGGCCTCATCCCCCTTCCTACCTATGTCATTGGTGCCAACACGACTTCTGGCTGCTCTCCCTCCCGCTCAAGAATCCTGTGGACCTGACCCTGACACCTGGGAGGCAACATTACCATCCAGGATTCATGCTCACTGCCACAGAAGCTCCTATCTGTTTCCCTGACTATCGAGTCCCCTATCACTACTGCCTGTCTCTTTCCCACCCTTCTCTTCTGAGCAGCAGGACCAGTCCCAGTGCCAGAGACCTGGTTACTGCAGCTAGGCCCCTTCAGGTCATCCCCCTCAACAGCCTCCAAGGCGGAAAACCTGTTTCTGAGGGGAACACCCTCTGCAGGTCCCTGCTCTGCCTGCCTGTCTGTCTTCTTCCTCTTCCGTCCCCTGACAGTCACCATTCTATCTGCCACCTGAACCCCAGAACCCCAGAAGTACCTGTTGTAAGGGGGGCGGGGGGAGGTGACTGTCTCCTGATGTACTATGTCTACATAACTCTCTCCCTCCCTGATGTTGCGCAGTGTCTGTAGCTGCAACTCCAGCTCATCTACTCTGAGCCGAAGTTCCTCCAGCCTCAAGCACTTACTACAGATGTGGTCATCATGGACCACAGCAAGGTCCACGGACTCCCACATCAAACAACTGCAGCTTATGACCTTGCCCTCCATCTGACTACCTTTTTTCCCCAAGTTAATCCCACCTACAAATCTATAATAGACAACAAGTAAACCTCACCTTCACCTACTTACCAGCTACTTACCCTCCTTGCCCCTTCAAGCCGAAGCCCCTTGAGCCAATTCTGCTGCCTCTCACTCCACTGCCTGTTCTGTAGGCTGTTTGCTTTTTTAAACTGTCCGTACCGCGCCTGCGCAGTCCAGCCCCCACTCGACCAGGTAAAAAAAACTTTTAAAACCCTTAAACAAGTACCTTATTAAAATCTAACCCTTATAATTATAACCCTATTAAAAACTACCCCTTGTACTGAAAACCCTAATAACAATGATAAAAAGAAAAACTTAGCTGTTCTGAAGTCCTCTGAACCGAAGCCCTCGACTCCTCCGAAGTTTGGAGCTCTGGAACATTATAGTGGAAGTTTAGCCATGTTATCCAGATGCAACCATCATTGCAAAATCCCCATAGAACTAGGTCTACATAATGTACTGCCGAAATGTCCCTTTATCCTTATGACTGCCCCATTTATCAGTGTGAGTTAGCAATGTCAGGTGTGATGATGGAAATTAGATAACAGAAATTCAGATGACCGGTTTACGTAGGCAATATTTATCCTGTCTTTGAAAGAAAATGTACTTGATCTTCCAAATTCCATCCCAGACTTCCAGTGGTGAGTTCCTATAAACATGAAACATGTTTTAAAAGCACAGTGAGGCTTAATGTGAGATATCATTCATGTAAAGCATATGGTGGAGGGGCATGTATTGACAAACAAGTTCTGGAGATCTGGATATTTGCCGTGAATGGTGTAATCTGATGTTACTGGCTAGTTTGCATACTAATAACACCATGCACGATTAACATTATTTTTCCAGCATGATGTAGCCCATTAATTTTATTTTGCATGACTCACAAAACCACTAGCTCTGGAAGAACTCATGGTTCTTTTAAAAATGTATACATGCCTGCTGTTAAACAGACTGTTAACATTTCTAATGAATACATTGTGTAAAATTGAATAACTAAAACTCCTATATTTATAAATTGTTGTTTATATTTCTGTATATTGCTGCTCAGGGTAAAATTAACTGAAATCTCAATGGGTGCACTGAATTATATTAATTATTTCTCATTAATGGAGGTTGATAGGAACTAGAAAATATATTTGGAAAATGCTAGAAATACTCAGCAGGTCAGGTAGCACCCCGAAGAGAGGAAGAAACTCAGCATTTCACATCAATGACTTTTAATCAGACATACTGCTCTGTGACCTGCTGCCGTTTTCTGTTTTTTTTACTTCAAATTTCCAGCATCTGCAGGGTTTTGCATTTCAGTTGATGTGAACAATTTGTATCTAATAATTAACTTGATTCAGAACTAAAATTAAAAGGCTGTTTCAGATTTGTAAGGAAGTGGACTGTTTGTTTTAGTCAGTGCTGAACCAGCAGATGTGCTCCATGGAGATTGTTGCCATACCTAATGTAACCTGGGTGAATCCCTATCATTAAAATGTGTGTTCAGTTCCGCAGAGAAGAGCTCTACAGCTATTGATTTCTCTGAAAGAAGTACTTAAAAAGTGGAACACATAAAGTGATAATTGGTTTACATTGAAACCACAGTTACCTTCTTAAAAGGGCCAAATGTATTTAAAATGCATCCACTGATTAGCTGGAGAAGAACTATTTTGGTACAAGATGTCATTTCAGTCCTCAAGTAGTTGAGATTTTGATTATGGTGTAGCCAAAGAAAGGTTTACAGTTTCAGGCTGCAGTCATTCATGCAATCTACGGTATTTCATTGCTGTACTTATAGAATATGGAGCTCTAGTAACTACTTCATGAACCAGACATGGTTGAATTACCAACAAACACTGTAATATTTTTATTCCTCAAAAATAGGCTTGTTGACAAAAGAGGAATTTGAATTTGAGAACTTTGAAGCAGGACCAGGTTAATCTGGTTAATGAACAGGGTGGGGCTCATGGGCTGAAGTGTATTTATTTCAATGCAATGAGTATTACAGGTCAGGCAGATGAATTTGGAGCCTGGATTAATACATGAATCAATGATGTTGTCGGCATTTCAGAGACTTGGTTGAGAGAAGGTCAGCTCACTGCTGATCAGGGAGAATGTCACAGCAGCACTTACAGAAGACATCCTGGAGGGTTCATCCGGTGAGGCAATATGGGTAGAGTTCCGGAATAAGAAAGATGCAATCACTATGCTGGGGTTATGATATAGGCCTCCCAACAGCAGATTATGGATAGATTTAAAAGCAGCAGGGTAGTAAGAGTGGGACTTTAATTTCCCCAGTATTGTCTGGGACTCCCTTAATGCCAGAGGCTTAAATGGGGCAGAAATTGCTTGGTGCATCCAGGAAGGTTTCTTCACATAGTATATAGATAATCCAATGGAAACACAGAAGCCTGCAGATGCTGGAATCTGGTGCAACAAATAGACTGCTGGAGGAACTCAGTGGGTCAAGCAGCATCTATGGGGGGAAAAGAATTGTCAACATTTTGGGTTGAAGCCTTGCATCAGGAGTGAGAGTGGAGAGGGAGTTAGCCAGTGTAAAGAGAAAAGGGGGAGTGGTGAGATGGGACTGTTTTTCTGTTTAGTATTTCTTCATTGTGTGGTTACTTTATTTCTGCAGTGGAACAATGGAAGTTTTTTGATAACTTTAATGGGGCAAAAGAGCAGTGTGTCCCAGAATGACTGGGCTTAATCTGAGCAGCATGTCCTGTGCATGATAAGCCACTACATGGCTCTCTATTTGCCATCCTAATACAGACAAGTTGTAAATATAATGACTTAAATTGAAAGCAGGAGTAAAGATTCAGTGACTACCAGGCTTGAATTTATTGCAGTAAAGTCATAATGTAATTTTAGGATTTATTTTCCAATAGTAACTTTATATATAAACAAATCATTGTAGCTGATAAATGAACATACCAATCCAGGTAATGTGGCTTTTTTAATGAAAGAATACAAAAACAAAACCTCAAGTGAAAATGTAAGAAATTTTGGTTATTCTGAGTCCTATTTGTTTAGACAATGAGGTAAATTTTCTGGTTGGGTATTCACAAGAAGACAAGAAAGTAGGAGCAGGTGTAGGCCATCAGGACCCTCAAACCTGATGATAATGATCCAGTATGATCATGGCCTCAGGCTTCAACTCCCAACCTGTGCCAGTTCACCATTGCCCTCAATTCCCTGATCTTTCTAGAAGTTATCTATCTCTTCATTAAATATCTCCAATAATCTATCCTCCATAACCATCTCTGGTAGAGAATTCCATCAATTCTTAACTTTTTGCATTCCAGTTGCCCAGCTAGAAACTTCTGTTCACAAAACTTAACCCAGATTAATTTCCTTGTGAGCCTTACTTAAATTTCTTTTTTAAGTTTAAATCTCTTGCTTCAATTGTAAATGGAATGTATGGCTTTCTTTTTACCTGATTAATCTCAGGGTTAGCCGATCCAAACAGTTTAAAATAATGATCTAAAAACAAATGTTTTCTGTTCAGTGTTACTTCATTTTGTAGGCTGCATCTGTTTTTTTTACACAAAACTAGTAGTTTTGGACTAAAGGTTTGTTTTGCTAACACGGCTGCACTGATTATCTTTATCAATGTGGGCATTTAATTTCCACAACAGAGAGTTATCAATGCACGAGTGCCGGTTAACAGTTTTAGTCTGTTCCACATGTAGTGGACTAGGATGAACCCAGATTGCTTCAAAGATATACAGGAATTACTGAGAACCAACAAATAAAAATGCAATAAAATGTGCTGGTATCCAACTACATCCACATGTACCTGGATGTGTCAGAGCCTGTCACATAGTTTTACAGTACAAGTAAAGATGTTCTGCGGAAAACATTTGGAACAGGAATGATTCTTTATGTAGAAGTAAAGGTCACCATAGCATGAAGCCCTCATGCTACTGGATTCTTTCAAGCCATCCTAGGGATACGTGCCATAGTATTCATCTGCAATGTGTTGAGCGAATGACAAGTACCATGTTTCCAAAGGGCAATACATTCATCACATTCCCCGTGGAAAGAATGCATCAGCTGGGTAGGCCTTTGGCAATTCCGTGAAGTGCAAAAAATCACATATGGTATCCAGCTAAGCATCAGGTTTCTTCATTTCAACATTATGGCCTATGTGTAAAGATAAAGTTTTCATTTACTTAATGGTCAATTGATTTCTGAACACAAGTATCATTATGCACATCAGTGACTGTCATTCCAGAAGCAGGAACATCCATGTTACACATGGCAAATGTATTTTTGTAAGGAGAAAAACACAAGGAGAAAGAATTACTTTTTAAAGGCCACAGCTAGCATTGCGTGCTAAATCAGCTGGCAAACATTGATTCTCCCAAAAAAGAGCTTTGGGCTGGAAGTTTGAGATTCACTTGTTCATGCCCTGTACTCCTGAGGTAAAAAAAAATCAAGCAGCACTGCTGCAATAGGAATGTGTGAAAGATCAGAACCTTCACCCTCAGAGGGTATCCCCAAACCGACAAGAAGATGAAAAACTGTATGCAAACTGGAGAAAGAAACAAGACAGACAGTACCCTGACTGAAATTCTAAAACTTGACAGAGGACTTTCAGTTATACTCGCATTGAATATAGTCTCAATTAAAGCATTTCACAGGTCTCCTTGCACATCCTCCTCTTCCCAGCAAGAACCACTGAAGCTGTCTATTTTGACCTCGCAAGAGCCTTTGACACTCTCAGTCAACAAGGACTGTGTAGCATCTTACTCAGATGTGGCTGCCTGCTGAAGTTTGCACATTGCTCCTGCTACCTGATAGCATGAAAACTGTGATCTTAACCAATGGATCCATGACAGAACCAACCTCAGTGCCAACTGGTGTCAAGCAAGTGTAGTCAATGGTGCAATGCTTTTTATCAACTTTGCTTATTGCAGTGGTGCACCATATTTCAAAAGCTTCCCACAGGACAAATGGGAAACAGTTCAAACTACATTGCCTTCCCTTCAGAACCAAGACCTCTCCACTAGAAAAAATAATGAGAGTCAATATCGAATAAAAGATACTGTTCTAAAACTGGTGCAGGATCAGAGGGAGCTGGGGTTATGTATGCACAAATCTTTGATGGTGGCAGAGCAGGTTGCATATAGTTTCTTGGGCTTTATTCGGTGCTGGGTACCCTCTTGTTTGTATATGCATTAATGATTTGGATAAGAATGTAGGTGCAGAAAGTTTGCAGATGACACCAAAATTGGTGGTATAGTGAACAGTGAAGAAGATTACAACAGGATCTAGATCAAATGGAAAAAGGAAAGGCAAATGGAATTTAACAGAGTCAAGTGTGAGGTGATACATTTGTGAACCATACATAGTGAATGGCATGGCCATAGATAGTGTTGTTGAACTGAGAGACCTAGGGGTACAACTACATGGTTCCCTGAAAGTGGCAACACTGTTAAACATGGTGGTTAAAGAGACATGGCATGCTTGCCTTCATCAGCCACAGCATTGAGTACAAGAGCTAGGACATCATGTTACAGTTGTGCAAATCGTTGTTAAGGCCACATTTGGAGTATTATGCGCAGTTCCGCCACTTGACAAGATGTGATTAAGCTGGAGATGGTGCAGAAAAAATTCACGAGGATGTTGCCTGTACTGGAATGCTTGAGTTATAAGGAGAGAATGGATAGACTGGGACTGGAGCAAAGAAAGCTGAGGGCTGAATTTGTAGAGATTTATAAAATTTAAGGGGCATTGATAGGATAGATAGTCAAGAGACTATTTCATGGGGTGGAGAAATCTAAAACTAGAGGGCATACTGTAGGGTTAAGGTGAGGGGGAAAGATGTAAAGGGGATCTGAGGGGCAAGTTTTCACACAGAGGGTGGTGGATTTATGGAATGAGCTGCTAGAGGTGATAAAGACGGGTACAATTGCAATGTTTAAAAAAAAACAATTGAACAGCTAAGCAGATATGGGCCAAATGCAGGCAAGTGGTACTATCGTAGATGGGCATCTTGGTCAGCATGGACAAGTTGGGACAAAGGGCCTGTTTCCATGCTGTGTAATTCTATGAATCGATAGAGCATAAAAGCAGGTAAGGTATGCAGAACCTTCATAAAATATTGGTCCAACTTCAGCTGAAGTATTAAATTCTGGTTGTTTTATTGAAGGAAGGATGTTGAGGCATCAGAGAGGGTCCAGAAAAGATTTGCTGGGAAGAGGGACTACAGTTACAATAATAGATCAGAGACGCTGGAGCTGTTTTCTTTGGGGAAGAGGATGCTGAAGGAAGATCTAATAGAACATAGAGCAGTACAACACAGGAACAAGTACTTCAGCCCACCATGTCTGTGCTGACCAAAATACCAATTTAAACTGCACATCTGCCTGCACATGGTTTGTATCCCTCAATTTCCACCCTGTTCATGTGTTTGTCTAAATGCCTCTTAAATATTGCTGTGGTAGATAGAAGCATATGAAATGACGAGGGGTCCACCCAGAGGGAACAGTGGGAGATTGTTCCCATTACTGAAGCTGGAGAAGTCTCAGGTACAAAATAAAAGGGAAAGGAATTAATAGTAACATGAAGAAAAATCTTTATTACATAGAGTATGGTTGGAATTTGGAATACACATTGCATATACAGTGGAGTTGGCAACAAACAATCTGCTGGAGGAACTCAGTGGGCTGAGCAGCATATGTGGGGTGGGTGGGGGGGAAATTGTTGACATTTCAGGTTGACACCCTGCATCAGGACTGCTATGGAGTCAGATTGCATTCTGGCCTTCAAGAGGAAATTTGATAAATGTATGGTTAAAAAAATATTTGCAAGGTTGTAGAAGAAGGGCCTAAGTTTGGGGGACAGGGAGTGCAGCTGGATATTGCTCTGATATAGCCGGCATGAACATGATGAATGATCTCCTTCTGTGCTCTAATATGAAACTTAGTCATTAAAGATCTCTATAAGATCTCTGTGGCTAGCACTGGTCCAGTTCTTCCAAAATTGTTTAGGATAATTAATTTCCAATTATTCCCATTGAATAATTTATTCAGTTTGTATTAATGAGGCACAGGTGTTTATTCCCTAGTATCTCTAAGTCTTAGAGGGGTACTTAAAGTTGGTTACCTAGCAGTTCTCATTTGGTACTGTAATGTATGGGAACGTGAAAACAGTGAGGCATTTTAGGCCTTATAACATCTGTATATGCAAGATGATTTGTTAAGCTTGAATTATTAAAAAATACTTCCTCCTCAATCCAATCCAGCACTTTCCTTGCCTCTAACAATAATTGGAACTGTTTTCCCCCTGTTTAAAATTGTCACTGTTACATTTTTCAATTAAACACCCAAAGTTTAATTAAAACTCGTATGAAATTTCCAGTTCCTTTCTATACTTTTTGAATATATCATTATCAGCTACAGTAGTACTAATAAATTTTTTACATTCTGTTGTCACCCAATGCACATTACATCATGGTAGACTTGGTTATTTACTAAATCCTTTGTGAGTTTGTGGTGGTCCTCTGTCTCTTGACATCTACAGTAAAAACCTACAGGTATAGTCATCCATCCTCATCTTCTCTAGGGAATTGCTTCTGCTCTGTTCCACTTCTGCTTGTTACAGTGTGACTAGTATATTTACACCAACAACTTTCTTTCCCTTCCCCACCAGGTCATTTCTGTGTTTTGCTTCTTCCTTCCCTTTGACTATGAATCATTCTGTTTTAATATCCTTGGAAGTGGGTTCTTGTTCAAAATGTATATTTGTGACCTGCGACAGATCAGCCATGATCATATTGTAGGCTTTAATGGCCAGGTGGCTTGCTCCTGCACCTATTTTCTTGTGTGGCCTTGAATTGTAATACTATTCTGCCATCCTCAATCCAAAGCTCAATAATGCTGTCAGATTCTTGTCTGATAATATTGGTGTGAATGAAATTTGCTAAAATTTCTGTGAAGCGCCTATGTTAAAAGTGCTGTATAAATTGATTTTTGTTGTCAAGCCAAAACATTCTCCAAGTTAATGTTGGCTCCCCTAAGTTTGTACTTCCTAGACTTCCATATAAATGCAAGTTATCATTGTCATCCAGTTTGGCATAGAGAAGCAGTATAATGGAACTCTTGTAATGCTTGTGTCCAAACCCACCCGTGTCCCTCAACCCGCAACACCCTCCAAATAGTTAATGCAGCAAGCTAGGTAGTAGCTATAACAAAATCCAACAAAAATTCTACATGGAGCTCACAGAAAGTTATTTATCAAGGTTTCAGCTCTAATAAATATTCTGTTTTTAAAACATCTCAATGTTAAAATCCAAATCCAAATAATCTTTGTTACTTTTGTGTGCTGAGCCAAATTAGAATTGCGTAATTTAAGAGAATGAGAATGGAGATCAATTAATACTGCTCTTTTTTAAAAAAAAATCTTGACATGAAACTAGGCAGAACTGTAACAGGTATTGCATTAGAAATGCTGTTTATGCATATTTTTCACCTTTCAATTTTTAGCAAAGAGTGGGAAGACCTGTTTGAACACAGTAACTACTTTGCAAGAATAAGACTGAAGGGGATTAATGGACAGCTGAGAAGCAGCCGATTTCGTAGCGTTTGTTGGAAGGTAAATGAATATTTCTTCCTTAATATTTTGTGTTAGATTTTATTAATAATTTTGCAATAACTAGTATTTCAGATGCAAAATGTCAAAATCCATTGTGTTTAAATGCAATCTATAGTGATTTTTTCATATATATTATACATATGTATATCAGAAGTAACTCTGCTCTTAAGAGGCAATACTACTTTTATCAGTGAGAGAATGTTCAGTCATTGGGGATACCACTAGTGAATTGATAGAGGGGGATATTCCCAGAATTGGAAAAAAATGTTAATTTAGGGAGAAGCATTTTCAGGGCTTGGGATTGTATTCTTTGAAATGGAAGAGGGCATTGGAAGATTTAATTGAGCTGTATAAAATTATGCGATTCTTAGACTGAATAGGAAGAATACAATAACAAGGAGTTTCAGATTTGGGATAATTGGTGGAAGGATTTGAGAGGAGTTGCAGCAGAAAACATGCCCTCGTGGCATGGTAAAATTTGGAAAGAATGATAGTAACAGAAACCTCCTTTGCATTTAAAAGGTACTTGGGTAAGCATTTGGGATATTGTGTAAAAGTAGAATTAAATTGGATAGTTTTCTTGCACAGAATAGATGTGATGGAATAATATCTTTCTATGTCGTAAATTTCCACAAATCCAAGTGGTGCCACTGGCCAAAGTTAAATTGCTATTAATTGTGCTGTGTAATATTATGGACTGAATTTTAAGTTGTATGCATAAATGTTTTTGAGAGCGAGTCAGGAAATAAATTTACTGAAAGTTGAAACCTTGTTGGTAAAATAGCTCCAATTATCCAAATGTTGCATTTAACCCGAGAAACTTTAGCTATGTGTGAGCCTTCCCCTCGGAGAACCAGCTGCAAATTTCAAAATATATATTCAGTTAGAGTAATATTAACAGGCTTAATGGGTTTGCACAAATTGCCAGTGAAAATAAAGCAAGAACACATCTATTTTTGGTGAGCTAAAGAAATGATAAAAATCTGTCAATAAGTAGTGCAACTTCACAACTATTTTATTAACTGCTTTCTTGAAAGACTCTTCACACAGCTTGTAGCATTACTATTGTAAATTTCTGTAAACTTCACTGTTTACTTTGTAAATTGTGGAATTCACTGCCTCTGATCTACACTTTTGAGCTCTCAATTACCAGAGCAGTATGGTGCCATTTAAGAGGTCTTACTTTGGAACTCAGGTGAGAATCATGATGAACAGCTCGGGAGAAATTCTTCAAGATTTAACCCTGCTATTATGATTATATTCTGCCATCCCTTTAACAATTCGGTATTTTATGCTTCATGGTACAAGTCTACGTGCAGGAGAATAAATTTAGATTACATCCTGTGTATCAGTTTTAGATATACTGTTTAAATCCAGAAGCTTCAGTCAGTGGTCTAGAATTCTGGGTTGGTGATAATGATGGAACCTGAAAACACTCTGCTTGCATCCCAGCCCCATTCAACAGTAAATTACGGCCAATGGAGAGGAGTAGTTCTTCTTTCCACATTCGCCTGCTTGGGCCCTCCTTATCAAGCTACCCCTCGGGCCCCCCCCCCCCCC
>JARFYF010000084.1:41577724-41595196 GCA_030265395.1 Rhina ancylostomus
GATAGTGGGCATAATGCTTTACAGCGCCAGCGACCCGGGTTCAATTCTGGCCACTGTCTGTAAGGAGTTTGTATGTTCTCCCTGTGTCTATGTGGGTTTCCTCCAGGTGCTCTGGTTTCCTCCCACAGTCCAAAGACGTACAGGTTAGGAAGTTATGGGCATGCTATTTTGGCGTGGAAGCATGGCCACACCTGCGGGCTGCCCCCAGAACACTCTACGCAAAAGATGCATTGCACTGTGCGCTTCAATGTATATGTAACTAATAAAGATATCTTTTATCTTAAATAAAAATGCCTATAAATTGATTTAGAAGAACAACTTAATTAGGTTAAAAGTGGGCCCTGAAAGCTTGTTTCTGGTGCCCAGGAATGCATTTGGTGTCAGACTCCTGCTGCACACCATCTTGACAAAGGCACCATTTCAACATTCAGAACACTCAAAGCAGGTACATTCCATTACTCTTGTAAATTGGGATTTTTTTTAAACATCCTCCAAAACAAAACGTTTTGAGACTGGCCACAAAATGAAGCCTGCAAGCTGTGGCCACTTTACCTGGGAACACAACAGTCATATCATTGATCTTCAAGGAGCTGCAAGAAATTTCTATTAAAATGATTTTATTTAACTGAATGGGAGAGCACAAGAAGTAGGGGAGCTCCTCTGGCTCCACATTAAAACCATTGTTTGCCACTGGCCTCTTCTTGACACCTGATCTCTTCACTGCTCCCCCACCTTCTCGACATGCTTTCATCACAGGACAACCCTGCCAACCTTCTCTTCATGTTTAGCATGACATCTCCTGGAGGGCAGGTGGCATTCCCATCTACCAGCTACATTCAGATGGTAAAGGGAGACTCTTGCATCAATTTTGTTGCTGTTGGGTACATGCTAGAAATCACTTCTATCCCCATATATATTTCAACTGCACAGCTCCACTTTTAAGAAATTAATGTAGATTGTTGATGTTCAGTTACACAAGTGATTAACGCATTATCCATCCACTGCTGGTCTGAGTCCAGAATAACAATATAAACGTCATAGTTAGTTGCAAGAAAATGTGTTTGTGTATTCTTGACCGTGTATCCAGTAAAAATGGGCGTAAAGCTTTCCTTGATTTGTCAGTGAATAAGTGATGTCACTCTGAGAACATTAAAATGGCTGGGCTGCAATAAAAAGAAAAAATTATTGTTTCTGCACAGTGATTATGGACCTTTACTCTGAAGTTGGCTTGCCTGAGCCTGAAATGAAAATGTTGATGCTGAAACTTAGCTATAAGTGTAGAAAATGTTTCACGCCCCACTATGAACATCTCTTGTATCCATTTTTGATTTGAACAGCTAGTGTGACTTAAGCAACAAACAATCTGCTGGAGGAACTGAGCAGGTCGAGCAGCATCTGTAGGAGGAAAGGAATTGTTGACATGTCGTGTCGAAACCCTTCAACTCATGTCTCCAGCTTGTGTTACTTCTTTCAATTATAGTTATTTGTGAGCAAAGCATGAACTACATGCAGTGAAACTCAATACTGAATTTAATTTTAATAGTGAAAGATCAATGACCTGAAGTATTTCTCTCTGCACAGATGTTGCATGACCTGATGAGTATTTCTAGCATTTTCTGCTTTTATTTTAATTGTAAAAGTCCAAACATCCATGAAAATGAGGCACTCTTCATCAGTGATCTCAAATACACAGCCCATGGGACAGTTTTCTCTGCCTTACAGTATATTGTGCCAATATTTTGGAATTGAAAATTAAAAATCATATTTTAAATTTTGAGCTTAAGGGTGGCTTAGGATGTTGGGAAGTTTATATTCCAAGGGTGAATGTGCAACAGTGTAGTGATTTTGGAATTTATAAAAGATGCTTGGAGGTCAAGGTAAAAGGGTGATGGTTAAAGGAAAAGAATGGCAAGAGACTGGCAAAGTTGAGACAAAGTAATGAAGCTGGAAGAAGATCACAGGGCATGGAATAATGAATGTTGATGTACCTCCCAAGAAAAAGTCAGAGCATCCTGGAAAGGAGAACTGAAAAGCAAGGAAAAAGCAATTATTCTAAAAGAATCAAGTCCTTAATTCTATAACTTTTAAAATATGTTTGTAACTATATGATTCCACTTGTGCTTTATAGAAAACTTCTGTAAATACATTAATTATACACACAGAAGGAAATGAGGGATGCCATTGACAAGTCCCTCAATGTGTCATTGTCCCAAGATGTAATAGAAGCCCTAATCTTAAGTTCTGAGCAGGAAAAAAAAATCAATATCTGAAAGTTACATGTCATTGTACAGGTAATTACTTTTAATTCTCAGCCTTATAAGAATTCACAGTACAAGCCTCTTGTATTTGCAGTAGTTCCCCAAAGAAAGAGACTCTTGTAGCCTTAAAAGTCCAATTGAAATATATCTATATAAAAGATGATCTTGATCAGTCATTTTTAAGAAATTTCTGAACAACATTGCTGTAGTCCAACTAAGAGTGATGCATTTTCACAGGATTAAGAACCCAAGCTCCACAAGTGACATGCAGTCTATCACTGTGAAGCAGAGAGTCATAGAGTTATACAGCACGGAAACAGGTCCTTTGGCCCAACCCATCCATGCTAACCAAGTTGCCTACCTGAGCTTGACCCATTTGCCTGCGTTTGGCCCATATCCCTCTAAATCTATCCATGTACCTGTCTAAATGTTTTTTAAGCTTTGTAATTGTACGCATCTCTACCACTTCCTCTGGCAGTTCATTCCATTTACCCACCACAATCTGTATGGAAAAAGTTTCCCCTCAGGTTCCCTTTAATTCTTTCCCTTCTATCTTAAACCTATGTCCTCTAGTTTTGGACTCCCCTACCCTGGGAAAGAGACTGTGACCATTCACCTTATCTGTGCCCCTCATGACTTTATATACCTCTATGACATCACCCCTCATCCTTCTACCTAATAGCTATTCCTGTTGTAATTCCAGCCTTGTTTCCTTAGCTGCCCTCTTCCTATTTATATATCCATAAACATTTCCACTGTTTGTTTTAATGCTACTTTCAAGTTTTCTCTCAAAATTCATTTCCTCCTGTATGAGCTATTTGGTCTTCTGCTGCTAGATCCTAAAAAATTGCCAGTCCTCTGGTTTACCACTACCCCTTGCCTCTTTGTGTAGCTTTTTCAATTTAACATTATTCTTTACCTCCTTTGTTAATTACAGATTGTGCCTCATTCTCTTGGAATCCCTCTTCTTGATTGGGATAAACTCTTGCTGAGCCACTGTTCATCTACTGACCTGTCTCTTTGCTTGTTTACCCAGTCCACCTCAGACAACTCCTCCCTCATACCATTAAGGATCATAAATTGAACACACTGGATATGGACCCATGGTGTTCATCCTCAAACTGCACTTGGAATTTTATATTGTCCTTGTAAATGTTTATCATTAACAAAGCATTGATTTGCCTTAGTTATCATAATATTTCCAATTCTGGGCAGCGTAGTTCAGAGAGTCTTGAGGCAGTGCTCAAGTGTTTTACTACAGTATTGGTAGGATGAGTGAATTTAAATTCTGTCGAGGATCTAGAGATACTGAAATTGTTTCCCTGAAAATAGAGAAAACTCAAGCTGGATTTAACAGAGATGTTCAAAATCATGATTGGTTTTAGAGTCGTAAAGTTAAACAACATGGAACTGTCCATGTTGACCATGCTGGGTTTTGATGGAGTAGATAAGTTTCTATCCTTCGGCAGAAGGATCAGTATCTAGCGAATACAGATTTAAGGCAATAGCAACAGAACCACAGGTAAGGTCAGTAGCTTTTTAAACATAAAGATATTGTGGTCTAGAATGCACTACTAATTAGTAAATTGCAGAGAGGACTTAGATAAATACTATTGCAGGACTGAGGAGAAAGCAGGAAAGTAGGTCTAATTGGCCAACTGTTTGAAAGACCTGCGACAGGCCACATGGGCCAAATAGCTTCCTCCTTTTCTGGAAGATTCTATGATTTGAGCAATTGCATATACCTAATCTACTATAAGTATTCAATTCAAGGCTGCAATATCACTGAGCAGTTCAAATAACTTCATATGTTTTATTATGATCTCTAATCACACAATAATATTGTGGTTTGTAATTACCACCAGCTATGCATATTCAGTTCATCTGAAGGTGTATATTTGTAACACCAGGAATTACTAATCGTGGGAGACTGTCAAAAAATATTTTGTTTGCCTGTCTAAGCAAAGTTATCTATCTCTAGAAAAAACTCACTAATGAGAAAATTTTTGGCTTTTCAGTATTTGAGGTATAAGAATGATTTATTTGCCCAAACCTTCTGTTGAGCAATTGAGCCCTGTGAGCTCAGCAGCCACTTGCCTGCCAAATCTAGAGATTTGGGTACCTAGAGAATACCCAGCCCACAAGCTTCCACAGATATTCTTACTCCCAGCTAACCGACGTAACCTAAGCAGCTTAGGTCCTTTCTATTTCCATGTCCTCAGAATTGTTTTGACATTTATGATAGCAGTAAACTGAAGGGGAACAGCAAGAGAAGATTGGGGAACATTGGAGAAAGTAGAAGATATTAAGAGAAGCAAGTATATAAACATTAGAAGATTAAAATATGCAAGTTAGTTATAGCAAGGCAGCAAATGGATGACAACAGAAAATGGTAGATATATTCAGTAGATCAAGCAGCATCTGTGGAAGGAGAAACAGAGTTATTATTTCAAGTCAAATTCCATTATTGACCTCTGTTTTTCTTTCCACAGTTGCTGCTAGACCTGCTGGGTGTTTCTAGCATTTTCTGTTTTTATTTCAGATTTCCAGTTTCTACAGTTTTTTTTATTTTTCTGCGGTGTAAACAAACTGAGTTAAGAAAAACAGGCTGAAGGAAAATAAAGGACATTAATAGGTTCAGCTCTAAGGAGAAATGAAAAATGTTCTTAACAGGAAACAAACAGTCCTGCAATGAAAGGTTTGCAACTCCATCCCAATGAATAATTCTCAAAAAATAATTTGTATTTAAATAGTGGTTCTTGCAACTCCAGGACATTGCAATCTGTTTCCAACTACATTGATGGTTGTTTGATGATTACGCATGCTTAACAGTTAAATTATAAATTACTAGTACTAAACAATGGGAGGGTATAGGACAGAGAATTACAGGAAAAAAAGTCTCTGTAGCTCAATGCTTTTGAAAAATTCATTTTACAAAATCTGTCATTTATTTTAATTTAGTCTAAATATTTAAGCTTGCAGAAGATGTCACATACACAAAATGTTTTAAAATCAATTAATTTCATGGCTGAAAAGATAATAGAAAGCTACTAATAAGGCATTGAGTGCAGATTTTTGACGGTAATGTTCTTTTAAACCTTACTTTCACCTGATGCTTTAAATATGTCTAATGACTTGGGATTTTTTTTTGAAAGATCCCTAATTAATTTGCAAATTCTGATATTCAAATATCATTTCAAAAGATAACTGAAGTTCAAAGTAGGTTTGATCTAAATATGTTAATACAAGTTAGGGCTTAATTTTGTTCTAGTTTTTATTATTGATTTAATTCAGAGATATTTTTCTTTATTCTGTTTGTTTGGTAAAATCAATTAATTTTGTCCTGTTGGTCACTGTGTTGTATTGTGTTGTATTACCAAGGTTTATTGGATACTTGTTTTAATACTGGAGACCTTTCACACGATCCCTACTCAGTAACAGCCTGTGGAGCAAAAATCTTCACACTGAGCAATTTTGGAAAAAATCTTTGTCTTCTTTTGCATTATCCCTTTGGCTTTATACCCCATATTCCAACCAATGTTCTTACTCTTTCCCTTTCACTGTCATACCATTGATCGGTGCATAATAAGTGACAATGAGATAGAAAATTACTATCAAAGTATTCAATATATTCAATTGGTCTTGTGTTTCTGGGGCGCATTGCCTTTAGCCATGTTATTTGGACAATTCAAGTTGTGATATTGAAGCGGACAAAGTTGATCCTTGCTAGGTCAGTAGTCTACATGCATGTTTTGAAAGCCACATGCAGCATGCTAAAAGCAAAACATAAATACCGCATGATTAACATTTGTGGTTAGTACAGACTTTGATCTGTGAAAAGATAAGAGATATTTTCCATGTAAACCTCATGGGTTTTTTTTCAGTTTTTCTCATTTAAAATTGAAAAGATTGACTCTTAGTAATTGTCAAAATTCTGCCAATGTACTTTTAATCCACCTTGCTACTTATAGAATGTAAGATAACTATGCATTATTCTTTTAGTGCTGACCGACAATTGGTTTCACACTTTATTTCTTGTTAGAACAACCCAAGACCAATGAATTACCAGTTCCAACAGAATCTAGATTACTACAGGGCACGTGGTGCTGAAATTGTAAACAAGACACGGTAAGATGTCTAGACAGGTACAACACTACACTTGCTATTCTACCAAGTTGTTGTTAAGACAAAATGTTGACTTTTGGGGTATGCTAAATAGCTAAATCATAATAGTATTAGAAACTGTGCTCTTTAAGCTTATTTCACTATTCCGTAAGATCATTACTCATCTTTTTTATCACTCAACTTTGCTTGATTCTTTGGTACCCAAAAAGCCAAGGAGACTAAATGAAAACAGTGTACAATATTGTCAGTACGGTCTCACCAGTACCCTTGTACATTTTTGAGGTGACATTAACTCTTACACTGCTGACATTGCAGTCAAGCTAAGATACTATTTGCCTTTCTGAATGCTGACTGTGCCTGTATGTTAACCTTGTAATTTGTGCACAAGGACAACCAAATCTACTTGCATCACAACATTTACTAGTCACTTGCCTTTTCTAAAACAATGGGTGTTTTCCATTTTCCCTCTCTCTGTCATTGATATAGTTTGGAAATGGCTACAGACTATGCACTAATCCTTGTGTTACTCTGCTAGTATGGAAATCATTGTATTTAATATTAATTGAATCTCAGGATTTATTGAGAAACAGCCATTGCTACGGCCTTTATTTCCATCCATGAGACGTCCAGGGCTGTCTGCATTGGCAAGAACATCATACTATTAAGCAGCCCCTTCATGTTGTCATTTCATAGTGTTTGAAATCTGCCTCATCCATGTCGGGTCTGGTAATATCTGACTTGGGTTAGAGCATGAGGAGGTAACAATAATCAGTTAACAATGGCAGTAGTGATTGATTGGTCAGGTTGCAACCATCTCATTTAAGATTTTGCATGTGGAAGTGTATATAGAAACCTAGAATGAATTTTGTTGATGATTCTGTTCATTACGTTTGAATGTATCCATGTTTCTTAAACATATTTAAATATTGATATCATTAAATATTGATATTACTGATGTTACTAATATTACTGACATTACTAATATTACTAATATTGATATTGCTGATGTAGAACTATATTTTGAGACTTAGATCATATTCCATTTCCATATTTGGAAATAGAGAATTCTCTGCAGAATTGACAGGTGTAAAGGTCTCATTATAGTAAGGAAAACAATTGGACCAAATTATACTTCACAGTGAAGATTTAGCCGATTTTGAAATAAACACCATACTATTATTCGATGGAGTGGTAATGATGAGATAACTGGAATATTAATATGTCCTGGCAGTTTCACTTCTTTGCACTATAAGAAGTAAATTTATTATAAACACTTGTTAGTGCCAATTACAGATTTTGCGGTCTTCAGCAGCATCTGTGACAACTCAAAAAATTGTTTGTGTAGCTCTGAAAATGGGGGATAAAAGATCTCCTCAGAGATTCAATCAGAGAGGTCCAACTTACCATCATTAAGTAAAAAACAAACTTGAATTCTAATTGTTTTCAGATGCTAGCAGAGTCCAGAGACATGTTAGGTGGTAGACACTGTAGGTGCTCTAACTGCATCAGCAATCAGATGCTTGGCCTGGCTGAGTGCTACATGAAGGTAAAATTCAACCACATTCAACACCTCAAGCGGCTAATATGACAGAATAAAGAACCACCAAGAGAGATAACAAGGCCTCCTTGCTATGACTGTCCAAAGGGACCAAAAATGGCATCACACGATAACAGCAGCAAAAAGCGTTTGGCTCTCGCCAGCTCTCAATGGCTACCTCTTCCACTGATGTAGTGATAAATGAAAATAATTGTAGGAATATAGAATGATTAATGGAATGGGAAAATTGTCTTATGAGGAAAGGTTGGCCAGACTTGTGTCCACTGGAGTTTAGCAGAATAAGAGATTATTTGATTAAAATATAAATGAACCTGAGGGATGGAAGTGGAAAGGATATTTCTTCCTGTGGGAGAATCTAAAACTGGGGGGCACTGTTTAAAGTTAAGATGTTAGCTATTTGAGACAGAGATTTGGTTCTTTTCCTCTGAAGCTTATGAGTCTTGAAAGGGAGATGGAAGCAGAGACTTTGAATAATTTTGAGACGGAGTTATATAGATTCTTGATGAGCAATTGGGTGAAAGGTTACTAGGGGTAAACAGGAATGTAGAGTTGAGGTTCTGAAAATAATTCATCCTAGTTCTAGATTCCTTCACAAGGGAAAACATTGTCTCAGTCTCACCTTATCAAGCCCCCTCAAAAGCTTATATGAGAATGCTAAGACATACGTGTTTCAATAAGATCACTTTTCATTCTTAACTCCAATGAGTATCAACTCAACCTGCTCAACCTTTCCTTGTAAGTCAACAAATTCATCCCAGGAGTTCATGAGTTAACCCAGTGAAACTTCTTTGAAATGCATCCAATGCAAGTATGTCCCTCAAATAAGGAGGCAAAAACATGTATGCAGCACTCCAGTTGTGATCTCACCAAAGTGCTATACAGTTGTAGTTTAGCTTCCTGACTTTGCAGTAAAGGTCAGCATTACATTTACCTTCCATGCTTTCATGCCTATTTTCTCTGCTTTATGTATGAAGATGCCCAGATCCATATGTACAGCAACATTTTATAACCCCACTATTTAAAAATATCTGCATTTCTATTCTTCCTGACCTTTCATTTCCCAATGTTGTACTTCATCTGTCAAATTTATGCCCAGTAGCTTAACCTATCCATGTCCCTTTCAAGTATTTTGTATCCTCCATACAAACTTGATTTCCCCCCACACTGCATGGAATAATAAATCTATTTACCATCAGTGGTGCTAAGGCATTCCATATTTTTATACAGTGGTAAGAGAGCGGATTAGACTGCAGCCACTTCAGGATCATTGATCTACTGTCAGTAACAGATAAAATATGTCAAAGTGAATTTATTCCCATCATATACTCTTGGGGATAAATAACAGAATCAATTAATCCAGCATCAGAGATAATTGGTCCACAATTGAAGGGAGATATCCACTATGGCAGTGGAAATCAATGGAAATTTAGTAGCCAATATTACTGCATCAGTGTGCAAAAGCTTTTGACTCTCTGAACATTATTCTGTAATGATCTCTAAATTTTCCTAAAAAAAGGATTTCCACATTTGATCATACCCTAGGTAAAGAAGTTCTGCCCAAACTTCAATTCAAGAAAGTATTTGTTCATGGATTAATTCTTTTTGCATGTTATTAGCAATTTTACTTGATACTTTGAATACAGTCTTTCTCAAGTTAACTGCTGATACTGTTAAGTACATAGAGGCATATATTAAGGGACATCCTTCAATTTCTTTTTCAGTGCTGGGGCAAAGGTTGCTCCTCTCAACATCAATAAGGTGTCCAGCAGTTTAATGAACCTTGGACGGAAGCTGATAAATCCAGCTATCTTAGTTGGTGGTACCAGTAGTTTTCAAAACGTTGGGACAAACTATGGTAGCAATCCTTCACCCCAGCCATCTTCCCAAAAAGTAATGGTGGAACACACCCAGCATCATCAGCAACAACGAATGATGAAATCCGAAAGCATGCCTGTACAACTCAGCAAAGGTAATAAATAATAAATTTTATTCTAAAATACCTTAGGTAGTAATACAGAAAATAAATGTTTATCTAATTGTTTTGTTACCTTGGGGTTCACTTGCAATTGTGGCATTTTGAGGCACAGTTGGTAGAACCAGAACCAGCTTGTGTGGTCAGACCTCTAACAGTGTTCACTACATCATGTTCCCCGAAAATTGAAAATCACTTCTATAAATACTTAAACTGAAGTTTGGCTGATTTTTGTTTTATTAAGAATCTATACTGAACACTTTGTTAAATAGAGTTTACACTTCTCCCACTGGACAGTCGATATCTGGTACTCTGTCTAAAAGGACAGTGGAGGCAAAAATCTTCATTTGTTTAAAATGTACCTAGGTGAACACTTAAGGTGCTGAAGGTACGAACCAAGAGCTGGGAAGTGATATTAGGCACATGAACCTATTGAGTTAAATGGATTCCTTCATTATCATAAATTTCTCCAATTCTGTGGATTCACATGTTACCTTCCATGTGGTGTCATATCAATGCAATGTGAGATTCTACTTCTGGGATTCTCCATCTGTAGTTATATTAACTCCTGCCTTTTGATTCAGATTGCCAATAATTGCACCCCTCTATGTCTCTTATAAGGTCACCTCTCAAATACATCCAGTCAAAGCTAAAGAGTTCAAGTTTCTCTAGACATACTTAGAGAATGAAATATGATGCACTGAGGTTTAATTGTGAATTTAATTGTGTTCTTACTTAAGAAAATTGCTTGTTCCTCTTCTTTTCGATCTCTTTTGCAAGTATTAGGTGGTACTAGATCATGATCACTATCGATGACATTTCAGTGATCATATTTATGAAGAGGACTGATTTATTTATCCTCTTCATCTACAACTATGCCATGTATGAACTTGTAAAATGATAAAAGCACTTCAGTGCTATTAGGAGTTCAGCTACATTTGTGGAACAGAAGATTTGATAATGATCGCTTTTCCAAGACAGCTGAATTTCCAAATCAGTTGAAGGATTCAAAGTCATCCCTATGGAATGGCAATCCAGCTTTATAGTAAATGTCGAACTTATCTCAGCTACCTTAAATGAAGTTTTTTGATCCTACAGAGAACGTAAATTCACACAATAACAAGGAAACTTACACCAGTAGCAACAGTAAACAATAAGATGGAACCACAGGAAAACGATATAGTTAAAAATGATTTGGATGAATAAGCCTTCAGCCTGGAGGCAATGAAATGTAAAGAAACCAAAGTGATTAGTAGTCAGACTTGCATAAAATCTTACATTTTCTTCTTAATCTAGCATTTGTTTTATTGTAATTAACTAAATTATAAATTACTGTTCTATTGCTGTTGAAGTATAAGAGACATTTCATTTCTTTATTATCTTAGAAATGACTATGGATAACTCCAAATGTAATATATGAAATAATGGTGATCATATAACCATTAATTTGTACTTTATTGAATTAAGTATTGCCAGTTGTAGTTACTCCAGTGTGTGGATATGAATACTTAGTGGAGCACTATTTTTCTGGCATTTAACATTCCTACTTTAGGCATTCACAATGAAATTGGTTTGATTAAAATTAAGTGCAGTTGAGAGAAAACTAAAGGATTTATAACTATTTAATTTTCTGAAAATAAAAACATTCTAGAGCTCAGGGCAAATAAACCATTAAATGCATTCTCTACATTTTAATTCTAAATGACACATATACTAGCTGGTGCCTCAGGTCTTTTTTGGTATTTCCAAGCTTTGGAACAAAATATGTCAAAGGCATTTTATGCATAATGTTTTCCTCCATTTCTGGGTTATGTGAATCAAGCTATGATATTGGTAATTCAGACAAGAAGCTCCCATTTAATTCTTCAAAATCACTCAGTATCAGAAGAAAAAAGCATTTCACTTGTTCAATGAAAATGGTAGTTGTTTGACTTTCTTCTTAAATGATTCTCGGGAGGTGGATATCACTGGTAAAGCTGCATTTGTAGCCAATCTTCAGTTGCATTGAGAAGGTACTTAGGGACTACCTTCTTTCACTGCTGATAACAGTCTGATACAGTTGAGTAGCTAGCAAAGGTACCATTGTATGTGTAGTGCTAAAAGATTAACAGATAGCTAATGATATAGCTAAGGTTAGGAAGGGAGCTAACTTGTCTAGGGAACTATAAACCAATTAATTTCAACACTAGTGGCAGGAAAGAGTATTGGAATCTTTACGAAAGAAGAAAGCAGGTAGTTAGAATGAAAAGGAAAATCTTACTTGATTATTTACATGCCTTTCACCAGCCTTAACCAACATCAGTAAACTAGTTGTGATTTTACAATAATCCAACAGCCTTCTTTTTATTTGGAAAATTCAAATTCTTAACCCACCTAGGCTTTGAAGTCTCATTCCCCAAATTATTAATTCAGATTCAGGTTCACAGTAACAGAACTAGCATATAGTACTACCTGAACTAAACAGTTTCAGAAATGAGCAAACCTTTAATGTTTTAATGATTCCTGGAACTGTCTTTGTAACGGCTCTGATAAATGGCTCTAAATGGCATCATCTACTTAACTGAGTCACAGAAAAATTACAATGCAGAAGAAGGCCTTTTGGCCCACCAAATCCATACTAGCTTAACACAAAAGCAATCCAACTGGAATTTGAATATGTTTTTAACTTTGACTTGTTGAGCAAAGTATCTAAATATATCTTTGTTAACATCATTATGGTCTACTGAAGAGAACAAACATGTGTTTAGTTACAAAACCAGAATACTGTGGATGCTGAAAATCTGCATAAAAACAGAAATTTCTGGAAACACTAACCAGGCTAGACAGCATCAATGGATAGAATGAAATTAACACTTCAGATTGCTGAACATTCATTTCAATGAATACAATTATAACAGGTTTTAATAAGTATAAAGGCAAGGAGAGGGGACTTAAGGCAAAAGGAAGGTCTGTAATAGGGCACCAGACAGGTCTAAACGAAAACTTGCATCTATAGTGCATTTCACAACCTTAGAAAGCCCCAGATAATTTTATTCCCCATTAAGTATTTTTGAAGTGAAGTTACCATTGGGATATAACATCCAATGGAAGAGTGATGGTGCAAAGTGAGGTTTAAGGTGAGAGGGGGAAATGTTTAAAGGAGATTTGTGAGGCAACTTTTTATTTTACACACAGAGTGGTAGGTACCTGGAATATACTGCCAGGGAGGTGGTAGAAGCAGATACAATAGCAAAGTTCTAGAAGCATTTAGCAGGCATATGAACAGGCAGGGAATAGAGAGATACAGAGCAAGTATAGGCAAATGGGATTAGATGAGACAAAAAACCTCCTAGTGGTATGGGAAATAAGAATTATGTTATTTTTCCCAGAACCATTAGATTTTACTAGTGACAATCTTACTCATACATATCAAATAGTCCACATCAAATAATCAGTCTGTAACTTCTACAGTTTGAGGGCGAACACTTCAGATCCAAAGTTAGTGTCCTCAACTTAAATAAGGGCAATTGCAAGGACATGAAGCAAAATTTGTCTGGAATAGACTGGGAAGATAAACCAAGGGATTGGTAAGAAGTTTAAGGAAAATATTAATTCAAAAACTTGAATGTATAATGTGGCAAAAGAAGACTAGGAATTTTTCAGGATCCAGCAGCGGAAGACTAAAATGCAAATGAAGAAGAAAATTGATAGTAAGAGTAAACTGGTAAGTAGCAAAGAGCAAAAGTTATGGATATATTAAAAGAAGGTAGATAAGGTAAATATTAGGATACCTGGAGAGTGGGAATAATGGGAAACAAGATAATTTAAATCAGTACTTTGCATCAGCATTCATGGTGTATGATGCTTCAAATATCCCAATGAAAACAAATGGGCTAGTTGCATATAGGAGGGAACAACTTCTAATGACTCATATAATGAGGGGCAATGTATTGAAAAAGCTTTTGGGATTAAAGGCAAACAAGTTGCCAGGACCTGATGACCTACATCTGAGGGCTTTAAAGGAAGTGGCTGCAGAGATAGTAGAGCCATTGGTTGAAGTTTTTCAAAACTCATTGAGTTGGGGAAGGGTACCAGTAGATTGTAAAACAGTGAATGTGATGTCCTTGTTCAAGAAGGAAGAGAGACAAGAAGCTGGAAACTATAGGCCAGTCAATGGAAAGAATCAAAGAAATACATAATCAAGGAAGAAATAGCTATTGCTTTCGAAAAACTTAATACAATCAGACCAAATCAACATTGTTTAATGAAAGAGAAATCATATTTAATAACTTCACTGGAGTTTTCAAGATATAATGAGCAGAGTTGATAGAGTAGATGTAGTGCATTGAATTTCCAGAAGGCATTTGATAAGGCTCCCCATAAAAAGCTTGCGCACAAAGTAAGACCTCCGGGTATGAGAAGAAGTTCGCTAACATCAGTTGAAGACTCTTTGTTGCATTGAAGAGTGTGTCAGAATAAATGGGTCTTTTCCAAACTGGGAGGATATAACTAGTTGTTCTTGGATCAGTTCTTGGCCCTCTATTATGTACTATTTATTAATAATAGTGGCTGCCACACTACAGGAAGAATGTGGTAACAACAGAGAGAGGACCAAGAGATTCACCAAGATATTACCTGGAATGGAGAGCAGGGGAGTCTGGAGCAACACTTAAGCTGAGTGGGGAGAAAGTTAATGCAGATATGAGGGGCAAGTTTTCCACACAGAGGGTGGTGGAACAAGCTGCCAAAGGAGGTGGTAGAGGCAGATACAATTACCATGTTTAAAAGGCATTTGGATAGGTACTTGGATAAGAAAGGCATAGAAGGATACAGGTATAATGCAGGCAAATGGGATTAGCATACAAAGCCAACATGGTCAGCTTGGATGAGGTGGGCTGAAAGGCCCTGTTTCTATACTGTATGATTTTGTAATTTGGAAAAGGAGACAGAGTGCAAGATACCCAAGTATACTAGCACCAAGAAAACAAGTGGGGGGGAATGCTGAGATGAGGTCATTTGGACTCTGCAACAACATATAGATAGGTTGATTGTGTGGGCAAAATCCTGGCAAATAAAGACACGAGACTGCAGATGCTGGAATCTGGAGCAAAAAAACAAACTGCTGGAGTGATTCAGTTGGTCAGGCAGCATCTGTGGAGGGAAATGGACAGTCAATATGTCAGATCGAGACCCTTCATCTGAGCAAATAAAATTTAATGTGGGAAAGGTAATATGGTGTATACCTGGAGTATGGTGTAAAGTTTTGGTCCTTATTTAAGAAAGGATGCACTAGCATTGGAGACAATCCAAAAGAGATTCACTAGACTAATTCCTGGGATGAGAGTGTTGACCTATCATGAATAAGCTAAAAACATTAGACCTATATTCTTTGGAGTTTGAAGGAATGTAGAGTGATTTTATTGAAACATGTAAGATTCCACAGTGGCATGACAGGGTAGATGTTGAGATACTCTCATGAGTGGGAAAGTGGATATAATTACAAAATAAGGGGCGAGTCATTGAAAACTGAGCTTAGGAATTTCACCTCAAGAAATTTCACCTCAAGTGGTGAATCTCAGAATTTGTCTACCCCAGAGGCTAGAGGAGGCTAGATCACTAGGGGTATTTAAAGGAAAAATAGATAAATTTCCAAACGGTTGGGGAATTGAGGACATTGTGGAGCTGGCACAGAAAGGTAGTTGAGGCCGGCATAGATCAGCCATGATCATCCTGAATGGTGGGGCAAGCTTGAAGGGCCACTCCTGCTCCTGTTTTCTTGTGTGCATGTTTACTGGAAGCATGCATCTTAATTCAGTCTGGTCATTCAGCTGAATTTCTTAGAGGAAAATGCACCTTTTAATAACAGCCAGGACAAAAGCAGTGAGTGAATTATGGAACGTTTAGGTCACACTTCCAAGTACTTCTGGATATCTTTAGTTGAATAACCAAACAGGATGAACAGCAGCAATGTAAATATAATTCAGTCTGCTTACATTGATAAGCTACAAAGGCTGCAAGTTGAAAATGTTAATACTGGCTCACCTGACGGTTTAAGGAGTTAAAACACTGAGAAGATGAGCCATACAGACAAGTAGTGACACAGATACAATTTGAGCCTGTGCTGAGATGAGTGAGTTAGCAATGAAAGGGTGGTCCTGGTATTTAAAAATGATAATGAGCAACTGCAGATTGCTATCCAGCAGCCTGTTTGAGGTTTTATTGACAGAATTGGAATTGACTGAGATGTTATTGTAGTCAAATTACCTACAAATACTTGGTGTTTTAGGCTAAGAGATAAGTAATGACTACTTGAGAGTCAGTGCAGTGAGGGCCATTTTTTCTCACAAAAACAATCTAACCATTAATTTCAAGGAATCTGCAATTAAATAATCATCATTGTCAATTATTCAGCGTATACCAGAGAGTCAAGCAAGTTTATTTAACCTTTATTTATCTCTAAATGATAAATTTTCCATTGGACTTGTTGTCTAGCTGATCTGCTGGTAATTTAATAAGTAAAAATAGTTCTCAATGTGACTTTAAAACAGAAAATGTTGAAAACACTCAGCAGATCAAGTTGCATCTATGGAGAAATAAAGTTAATATCCAGAGTAAAAGTCCAATATGATATTGTACTAGGAAGGCTGGAAAGACTAAGATTGTTTTTTTGGTTTATTTCTTAGTTCAGTGGACTTGACTGGATTTGGGACTTCAAACTTAGGCCTGTAGGATACAGGAAAGAATCAGTCAGGTTTTTGTGCCTGATTCCTAACCAAGTCCACCTGCTGGAAAGACAGTTGTGTGTGACTAACTTGGACTGGATTGGATTCAGTTATGATGTCTCCATGGAGAAAGAGCCTGTCACACAATATTATGACAGAGAGAAATGAATTTTAAAAATTTGTCAAGCTATAATGTTTCTGGTTTTCATCAGAGATGGTTAATCTATCATTTAGATTAGTTCCACATATATTTCTAAACATTGAGCTCTAGTACACTGTTACAAAGAAGTTTTTCTTGTAATGAATTTCCTGAGGAAAAAAACAAGTACCACATGAAAAAAATAAAAGTAGTGTTTAAAAACTTGATCCTGTCTATGCAAATAACTTTTCTTATTTACTAGAACAGATAGTTACAGGAGATGATGCTAAGGCTTGTATCCCTGTCAAGACTATTACTGAGCTTCCAGGTAAAAATCACTGTAGTAACCTGCTTCATTAGTTGGCTTTTGTAGTTGCTTGTGATCATTGAGGCATTTTGTGGTTTGTTTCTATTGCCTTCCTGATTCCTGTGTTTGGGTTCTTTCCTGTTTCCTTTATATTTCTCAAAGGGGCTGTTCAATTTCAGCTTCCTAAGCTTTCCTTTCTGTTCTTCACTACCGTATCTACCTGTGACTCTGCTTTCAGGAACCATGTACCTGAACTCTGAGGTTCTACAACACTCCAAAACATTTGAATCAGGGTCTGTTCTCCCTCAGTGACCAAGGTCTGATGTCTGTTCTCCAGGGACCGACTGCGAACCACAACCAATGTGCTAGGAGACTCGGTGGGGGCTGGCATCGTGCAGCACCTGTCTTGCCG
>JARFYF010000084.1:41608051-41624007 GCA_030265395.1 Rhina ancylostomus
TCCTGACCCAAAACGTTGACCATCTGCTTTTCTCCATGGATGCTGCCTGGCCTGCTGAGTTCCTCCAGCATCATCATGTTTTTCATAATTGGTCTATATACTCTTCTCATTTTTAGACAGTTCAGATGTAACCCATGCTTTGGAGTTGCAGTGCTTTCTTCTGAGGTTGCACGGTGGTGCAGCAGTTTGCTCTGCTGCCTCACAGCTCTAGGGACTTCTGTACTGCCTGTGTGAAGTTTGGATGCTCTCTCACATGAACTTCCCCTGGGTGCTCTGGTTTCTTCCCAGATCCCCAAATGTGCTGGTTGGTCAACTGGCTACTGTAAATCACTCTTTAGTGTAACTTAATGGCAGCTTACGGGCAGATGTGGAAGAGAATAAATTGAAACGAGATGAGGAGAGAGGGAACAGGACTAATTGGATTACTGACTTGTGGCCAGCTTGGGCCAGATGGACTGAATGCCCCCCTCCTATTTCACTATAAGATAAAGATGACTATATAGCTCTATGTGACATAGAAGTGACATTCTATGAGAGTTAAGTAGTGGAAAACTGGACATACTTATCCTTCTCAACCTGTCTGCAGCCTTCATCACTGTACCCACACTGTCTTCCAGCTTTTTTAACCAGTCACAACCAGATAATTACCTGTAATGAGTCAACTTTATTACCCATTGCTGTTTCCCCTCTGACAGCACTGGAGACCTGCTTTCTTCAACTGCTGTCTTCCATGTTTTAAATGTATTCAGAATTTTAGACCCTAGAACATAGAACAGTACAGCACAGGAAGAGGCCCATTGGCTCACAACGTCTGTGCCGAACACAATACCAAATCAAATTGAATCTCTTTTGCATGCACAGGCTCCATATCCCTTTATTGCTTGCAGATTCATGTATCTATCGAAAAGTCTCTTAAATGCCACTATCATATCTGCTTCCACCCACTACCCCTGGCAGCCCTTTCCAGACACCTACCACTCTTTGTGTAGAAAAAAAAATTACCCTGTACATCTCCCTTAAACTTTCCCCCCTCAGCTCTAATGCATGTCCTCTAGTACTTGACATTTCTACCCTGGGAAGAAAAAGATTCTGTCTATGCCTTCCATAATTTTATAAGTTTCTATTAGGTCTCCCCTTAGCCTCCAATGCTCCAGAGAAAACAACCCAACTTTGTCCAATCTCTCCTTATAGTTCAGACCCTCTAATCCAGGCAGCATCCTGGTAAACCTCTTCTGTACCCTTTCCAAAGCTTCCACATCCTTCCTGTAATTTGGTGACCAGAATTACCCACAATACTCCCAAGTGCGGTCTAACCAAAGTTTTATGTAGCTGCAACATGATTTACTCTTATACTCAGTGCTCCGACCACTGAAACTTTCTTTACCACCCTATCTGCCTGTGTGGCCACTTTCAGGAAGCTGTGGACTTGGACCTCAAGATCCCTCTGTACCTCAATGCAGTTAAGGGTCCTGCCATTAACTGTATACTTTCGCATTACATTTGACCTCCCATTTGCCCAGGTTAAACTCTGCTATTTCTCCGTACATATCTGTAACTGATCTATATTCTACAAATGTTGATAATGAAGGAGCAGCAATATATTTACAAGTCAGAATGGTGTGTTTCGCTTGGAAGTGGTTATGCCAGTATGTCTCCAACCCCTACCCCAGGCAGTATATGTCACAGGGTTAGGAGGTGCTGTAATGTATCTCACAGATTGTATGTACTGCCTCATGGTTCACCAGTGGTGGAGGTTGTACATATTCAAGGTAACAAATCGGTTGTCTGTCAGGCAGGCTACCTTGTCTCAGGTACCTTTGAGGTTCTTAAATATTGCCAGGGTCTAGGTTTGAGTGCAGGAAGCAGCAGCAATACAGCTGTCAGTGTACCAGAAAAAGAGTTGAGAAGGGGTACCCGTATAGGACTGTGACAAATACTTATCCACATATCACACAAAAAGACAGGTGTAGCTTGAACCCATGTGAACGACACCTTTGATTTGGAGAAAGTGAGTGGAGTTGAAGGAGAAGTTGTTTAATGTGAGGATAAGTTCAGCTAGACAAATGACTATATTTATGTAGGGGAACTGGTTGGGTCTCTGCTCAGGAAAGAAGCAGAGGGTCCTCAGGCCATCCTGATGTGTGATCGAGGTGTTGAGGGAATATAATCCATGATAAAGGTGAGCTGGTTGGGACCAAGAAATTGGAAATTGCCAAAGTGGCAGAGGGCATCACAAGTGTCACAGATATAAGTGGGAAGGGACTGGACCAGGAGAGAAAAGATATAAAGAAATAAGTTCAGTGGGGCAAGAGCAGGCTGAAACAATGGGCCTATTGGGACAGTCCTGCTTGTGGATCTTGGGTAGGAGAAGCTGGGAGACTGAAGGCTCCTGAGGAAGTGACGGACTATGATGGTTTGGGAGACAATGGTCTTGATGTTTGATAGTGGGGTTATGATCCAGGGGAGATACGAGGAGGTATCTGCAAGGCAGAGGTCAGGTCACCAAACTGCAGCAGCACCATCCTTATAGGCACATTTAATAACAATATTAGTATTCTTAGTGAACAGAGTGCTGCCAGTTTGGAAGGGAGCGTGAACTGAGTTTCTGCAGCTATTTTGGTACAGAAGTCCAAAGATTAACTACCCTCTGAGTGAAGAAATTTCATCTTACCTCTGTACTCAATCACCTACCCCTTATCTTGAGATGATGATCCATGATCCAAGATACCCCAGCCAGGGGAAACATCAGTCCTTTTTATTTTACCCTGTCCAGCTCTGTAAAAATGCCGTATATTTCTATGAGATCACATCTCATTCTTTTAACCCAATCTGCATAAAGTATTAGCCCAATCTGCATAATTTCACTTCACAGGATAAATTAGCCAACCAAGAATCAATCTGATAAACCTTTGCTACACTCCTATCACGTATATATTTTAGATAAGGAGACTAATATTAGAGACATCCCTGATATTCCTGATGCGTTCTCACCAGGGACCATGTAATTGGAGCAAGACATCTTTACCCTTGTTCTCAAATCCTCTTACAATAAAACCCAACGTACCATTGGGCTTCCTAATTACTTACTGTACCTGTTAATTTTCCTGCATGTTAATTTTCCATGACTTGTGCACAAGGATATTGAGATGCCACTGAATACCAACAACTTACAATCTCTCACCATTTAAAAAAATCCTTTCGCTTTCTATTTTTTCCACCAGAGTGAATCACCTCTTATTTTTCCATCTTCCATAACCTTGTCCATTCACTATATCTGCCCAAAGCCTTCTCCTCATAGACAACACTGACACCCAACTTTGTATTATCAGTATACCTGGATATATCTGATCTCACCCCTCCCCCATCTAAATTGTGAACAGCTAGGGCCTCTGTGACATCCCACTAGTCACAGCCTCGAACCAAAACTAATGCATTTATTCCTGCTCTCTATTTTCAGTTGTATCCAATGCCATAGATTATAATTTTGTTCAATAATAATTTCTTATCAATCCTTATCAAAGACCTTCCAAAATCCAAATGTACCACATCAATCGATTGAGCCTTCAGTTTTGTTTTTTCACTTTTTTCCTTGTTCTTATTACAATGTTTGCTATCCTGAACCTTTGCACTGTACTTTCTCTTTAACTTACTAAATTTCCACACCTTGCCAATATTTAGTTTAAAACCGTATTTACAGTCCAGGATAATCAACTGGGATACTGGCCCCAGCCTTATTCAGCTGAAACCGCCCCAACTGAACATTTGACAAATACTGGGTTATATGGCTTGGATTAGTAGTCAGTGTTCAGTACTTGTGTCAGATTCTGGTCGACTCTTTGAAGATTAGGTTTGAGTTTTACTGACCTTAACCACTTGTGAGGTTGTTTCTTTCAAAGTTGAAACCAAGACACCAGGTCTCGACTCCTGGCATTGACCATTACAGCCACCTGCTTCCCACTGCCTTCATAATTGCTTATATGGAGAACTTCCGGCTTCCTTCAAATAGATATCCAGTCACATTGACCTCTCAGGATCCAGTGTACTGGAAGCCTCTACACCGTAATTGTTCCATGAGGCAGAGCAGGGATTAAACAAGGCGTAATGATGAGGGGCTCGATGCTAGGTATATTTGGCCCCTCAGCTCAATATAATACAGAATCTCCACTGGGCTCAAGGATGTCCATCAGCAGGAAGGAGCTCTGACCTTCAGCAGTTCTTTAGCTCCAGCATTGCAATGTTGGTATCAGAGATTAAAATGGCACTAAATGCGAGAGTCTGGACAGGCAGCAGTTCCCTAAGGAAATATCATCCTGTTGAAGTTCCATCTTATCTAGTATTTGTCCTGACATCCACTACCTCTTTCCAGGATCTCACTTCAATATTTAAATATATAGAGAGACCACACTTTCTTTCATTGGCTATTCTTCAATTATTCTAAGGTCAGACTGGGTTTCAGAACGGTAAAGACTACAGACTAATTTAAGTGGCATCACCCACTCCTGATATTGTCCCTCTGTTGCCAACCAATGGTAGCATTGACCTTGGTGCATGTAACAACCTTTCAAAGAGACTGGAAATACGAAGTAGCCATAGTGTGTGCATCAGAAACAATGAATGTACGCTATGTGCAGCATGAACCCCTGCCTCTATAGCAATCGCATTTTACCCCCAGGTTGTTAAACAGAAACTCGGTTAATAATGATCAATGAAATTCTAGCAAAAAAAAAGGAAACAAATAAAAACGAAACAAGGATAAAAACAAGAAAAATAACTTTTGATGAATGGTGAAGAACTGCCGTTATGACACATCCCTTTCCAGCACTGGACACAAATCAACCTTGCCTTCAGATGTAGCCATTCACATAAAGGAACATCATTCCCAATGCACTAAATCATAAGTCCTGGCCTTGGCATCCTCACACGTCCACCAGTATGGTTCTATTTGTTATTGGTTATGTGTTCGGCTTTCTCTCAGCATGGAGCTGGCTTTCTACTCAAAGCTCAAAGGTCGACATCTGATTTCCAGTCATGAACGAAAAGTGTGTTCATAAGCCAAAAACTATATCTCATTGTTTGAAGTCACTCATATGTCTATGGGAGAATATAATATATAAAGATCTGTGGCACTGAGAACTTAATCCACTTTTGTATTTGGAGGCTGAAGAATTAGGAAAAGATGATGAGGACAAAAATACATCCAGTAACCTCATAAATAATCACCATGTGTTTGACCAATTTAACACCAGTCAATAGGTTCAGGACCTCGCTAGTAAATAAATCTGAGGAGACTGAAGCACATAGGGAGTGGTTTAGTTTCCTTCTACTGCTGTGCAAAAGCCTGTACAATGATATTAAACAAGCCAACTGATTCATATTTGTTGTAATATAGATGGAATCAAGATTTCTAATTCAGAGTATGAATAGGTTCCTCACTTAATGAGACAATCAGAATAATTCTTCAGAGACTTTTGAGAAGTTATAAATCCTAACATCCAATTAAAAGCACAAACTTTCCTCCTCCAATCTAACCAGCCCTCAAGCCGCATTGCTCATTAAGGTAATGGTACTAACACAACAGAATTCATTTCAGCCAGTCAAAACAATGTCAGAAGCTGTACAATTTGGCCTGACTTATTTACTGAGCATTTACTTAGAGTAGGTGGAAGGGCAAATCACTGCATGCCTTTATTAGATTGAAAATACACCAGGTTATCCACTAGTTTCAGAAGATATTTAGCCAGATTCTGTTCTCTCCTTACTCTATGGGAATATGCTAAGAATACATGTACAGATTTTTGTTCTCAGCATGATTAAGGACATGAACACTGTAAAAGCATGCAACAGATTTTTTTGTGATTCAGATTGGTTTATGTTAATATACACCAAGATGCAATGAAGTTATTTGCTCACACAAAGTATACATGATGATAATAAATACAGCAATAAGTACAGCAACAAGTGTAAGACAACAGAATGGTGCAAAGCTAGTCGTGCAGAATGAAGTAGTGCAAAAAGAAATGCTGAAGTGTCAATAATGGAATAACCAAGAGAGGTAGCCATATGCTAACTAGGTAGTGGGAAACCAAATGTTATTCAAGACTCATATGAAACTATTTTTTTGTGGATTTTACCAAAGATGGATATATGTTTTCAGGTGAAGTGTATGAACATAAGAAACAGGAAAAGGAGTAGGCCAATCAGCCCCCTTGAAGCTGCTTCACCATTTAACAAGATCATAAATCATCTAATCTTGGCCTCAACACCACTTTCCTGCTGTCTCCTCATATTCCTGGATTTACTTGTAATTCAAATGTCTGTCAGTTTGTGCCATAAGTATATACAATGACTCTCCTCTACAGTGCTCTATGTTGGAGAATTCTACAGTCTAGATCCTCTTTTAAAAAAAAATTCCTCCCCTAAAAGGATGACTCAATATTAGTCCTCCTTTAAAACAAAATTCCTCTATCCTAAAAGTATGCTGTATAGTTTGAGATACTCCCGCCAGGGAAGTATCCTCATCATCCATCCTGTCAATTTCCCTCAGTATTTTATATGTTTCCATCAGATTACCTCTCATTCTTCCAAACTCCTATAGGACCAACTTTCTCACCCTCATTTCAGAAGTCAATCTCTTAATCACATGAATCTATCAAGTGAACCTTCTCTGTAATGCCTCCAACGCATGTACATCCTACCTTAAATATGGAGGCCAATACTGTACACAGTACTCCAGGTACAGTCTCACCAGCACTCTGCAAAGTTGTATCAGAACTTTCCTACTATTATACTTTATACTCCTTGGCAAGAGAGACCAACTTCCATTCACATTCCTAATTATCTCTTGTACCTGCAAGCCAGCTCTTCGTGTTTCATGCACTAGGATTTCCAGATCACTTTGTACTACAACGTGTTATAGTCTTACTCAATCTAAATAATAATTTGTTCTTTTATACTTCCTTCCAAAGTGGATAACCTCACATTTTCCCACAGTATACTCTATCTGCCAAGTTCTTGTGCAGTCACTTAGCCCATCAATATCCTGTTACAGGCTCTTTATTTCTGCCTCACAACTTGGTAACCTATCTATGTTTGTATCAACAAATTTGGCTGTAGCACATTCAGTCCCTTCATCCAAGTCACTAAAATCGATTGTAAGCAATTGAGGCCCCAGCACTAACTCCTTTGCAAACTCCCACTGCCCATCCACCCACCCATTACTTTTTAACAACTCTGTTTTCTGTTGGTTCATCACTCCCCCATCCATGCCAATAGATAACCCCCAACCCTGTGTGTTCTTGTGCAGTATCTTTCACATAGCATCTTACTGAATGCCTTCCAGAAATCCAAATACCTGGCATCCACCATGTCTTTTATGACCTCAAAGACCTATAGCAAATTAGTAAAACACAATTTTTCTTTTAAAACACTTGATTGTGTTATAATTTTCCAAATGTACTACAATTACCTCCTTAATAATGGATACCTGCATTTTCCCAATAACATATGCTAATCTAACTAGCCTATAGTTTCATGCTTTCTGCCTTGCTCTCTTGAATAACGCTGTTACATTTAAGGTTTTCCAGTCTTCTGGGACTTCAGAATCCAGGCAATTTTTGATGGATTATAACCAAAGAATCCACCATCTTTGCAGCCACTTCTTTAAAGAGACTGTTCGAAGTTCCTCCTTCAACCCTTGATTATCTGTGATCATTGGTATGTTTTTCATGTCTTCTGAGTGAAGACTGATCCAAAATAATTATTTAGAATCTGTTGTTTCTCTGCTTCCACTTAATAATACCGAAATCTCATTCTCTAAAGGACCAATGTTCATTTTAGCTAACCTCTTCCTTTTTAATATACTTGTAGAAGCTATTACTTACTATTTCTACTTCATATTATATGATAGTTTATTGTATTTACTACCTCTTATCCTATTTCCTCAACATCCATAGTAGGAAATCTTTATTTAAGCATGGAGTAACACCAAGCAGATTTGAGTACAAAAATAAAGATTTCTTACTGCAATTATAAAGAGGCTCTTTATAATTGCAGTAATACATTTTAATTGTGTACAGTTTTGGCCTCCTTACTTGAAAAGGGATATATTTGCCATAGAAGGAATGGTGCAAGGATTCACTAGGCTGGTTCCAGAGATGGTGGGTTTGTCGCATGTAGAAAGATTAAGTCAACTTGGCCTGTGATTAGAAGTTCAGAAGACTAAGTGGAATTCTCATTAAAACTTACAAAATTCTTACACAACTTGAAAAACATTGAAACTACAGATGCTGGAAAACTGAAATTAAGAACAGAAAATGCTGGAAGCACTCAGCAGATTATGCAGCATCTGTGTTCAGCATTTTCTAATTTTATCCCTTACTGCTCTTGATTCAGGGCGTATGTTTCCCCTGGCTGCAAAGTCTCTAAATGACTGTTAGGCCATTTAACACAGAGATGTAGAGAACTTTCTTCATGCAGACCATGTGAATCCTTTGAGTCCTTTACTCCAGAGGATTTTGGAGTCTGAATAATTGAGCATTCAAATCATAAATTGATAGATTTCTGGATATTAGGGGAATTGAGGGATTTGTGAATAGGGCAGGAAAATGATAGTGAAGTAGAAAATGAGAGCATAATCTCGATGAATGACAGAGCAGGGACAGAAGCCCAAATGGCTGCCTTCTGCTCCTGTTTCTTATGTTCTTATAATTATTTTAGCCATTCTTCGCCTGATTCTAAAAATTTCCCAATACTGGATACAATCCTTAACTTCCCAGTTTCTTTATTAGCCAATGATGGTGCATCCTTTTTATAGAATCTTTCTTTCTCACTGCATTGAAACTTTGTTCAGATTTATGAAACATCCCCTTATATGTCTGCCACTACTGATCTACCATCTTGCTCTATTTTCCCAGTTCATTTCAGGCAACTGTTTCATCTTACCACTGTAATTGGCATGTTTTAAGTTTAGAGCACTAGTTTCAAACTCAGGTTTTTCACCCTCAAACTGAAATTGAAATGTTAACATGCTCTGATTACTCATTACCTAGAGATCCTTTACTGTGAGATCATAAGTCCATCCTGTCCCTGGTTGGTTCTTCAATATGTTGCTCTAAGAAACCATTGCAAATATGTTCTGTGTACTTGTCCTGAGTGCTACATTTGCCCATTTGATAATAATGATAATTGGAGCACTTTTCCTACAAATCCCATTGTTTCTTGATTGATACTCTTTCCTACAGCATAGCTACAGTTTGGGGACACATATAGTTGCACCACTGAGATCTTGCCCTAACTCTTGCTTCTTTTCATCCAAATTGATTCTACATCTTGAGATTCTGACCCAATATCATTCCTCAACACAGCTGTGGTTTCATTATTGATTATTATGCCATTTCCTTTTCCTTTCTAACTGTCCTTCCAAAATGTCAAATACCCTTGAATATTTAGTTTCCAGTATTGGTCACCTTGCAACCACTTTTTTTAATAGCAATCAAATAAAACCCATTTATTTACGTTTATGCCATCAACTATAGATCTTGTATTCAGATAAAGAGCCTTTGATTTTATCTGATTATTTTTTCTTGCTCTGACACTGTTTGATGATACTTGTACAAGTTTGCCACTTCCTAAAATGCTGGTTAACATTGCCCTGCACTACTGTCTTCTCTTTTCTCTTTACTTACTAAATACTCCTTCATATAAACCTCTATCTTCTGTTTCTAGCTTTATGTACCCTCCCTTCTGATTTTGCCAGGAATCTCACAAGGAAGCAGAAGGCCATTCAGCCCTAATGCATCATCTCTCCGGCTACACAGTCATATGTTCTATCTAATTATTTCTGGACTCACTAGCATATGGCATCAGTAGATCATTATCTTTAAGATCCTACTTTTTAACCTCTTTTCTAACTCCCTAAAGTCAACCTATGGGGCCTCATTCCTCTTTCCACCTATCTCATTGATAATGATATCGCCCATGACCTCTAGTTATTCACCCTCCCCCTGCTCTGCATCCATTCAGTGCCGCCCTTCGATCCTGGAATGAGAGAGGTTGCATACTATTATTAAATCATGTGTATCTTATTTCTTATTTACTGATTGTTGTAATATTGATATTTTGGACTTTCTAGATAAATATTTCTAGGGACTTGGAACTTGGGGAATTTTTGTGTGAATGATTGCAATTTGATATTTTTTCCCCTCGGCATTTTCATTGCTATGTTTTCTCTGATTGGATTTTCTGCTTCAGGTCATTGAACTGGGTCAAGGTTTGAAGTGATTGATTGAGAAATCCCTCTGCAGATCATTAGTCTCAGTCAACTTGTGAAGTTTCATTTCTCTGTGTATGTTTACAAGATTGTAATGCAAAATTTAATTCCCTCTTGGCAGCACTATATGTAACGGTAGCTGCAAATTCTACTTTGCTTCCAAAATTTAGTGTCGTTTGCTTAAATGGAACTGAATCTCAGAAGCAGAGTAGAATGTGCCAGTGCTGTTGTAGAACAGGTTTAGTACTTCTAACTTAGGTTGAATATCTAGGCGAGCATGCTTTTCTGCCAACGATAGATTTGTTATACAAATCCTCGGATTGCTTTTCTGTCTAAAAGACGACAAACAACTTTGTCACTCATGCCGTTAAAATATAACCTTTCTCCTTTCTGCATTAAAGGTAGCATTTGCTACTGCCAGCAACGCATCAAAATACAGACAGGTGAAACAGATTTGCTACATTAGCAACTTGAGCACGAACAGCAAGAGTGACATTGCCATCACAAAAGCTTTTCAGGCTGAATTCTCCGCTTCCTATACCTTCCACAGCTTCCTGCCAGCCAAGCCCCATTTCCAATAGTCAAGCTTATAGCTATCAGCTGAATTTATATGCTATTTTACCAAGACAAAACTGCAGAGGCTGGAAGTCTGAAATAAAAACAGAAAATTCTGGGAAACTCAGCAGGCCGTGCAGCATCAGACCTGATAAAGGATCCCAGATGTGAAAAGTTAATCATTTCTCTTTCCACAGATGCTGCTACCCTCTTCTGCAGACCATAAATATAGATTACAGATATGTGTGCCCCTACTACCCACAATCTGAAATTAAAAAGTAAGAGAAAACAAAGCAGATGAAGTTTGGAGAGAGAATCAGAAAAAAAGCTATTAGGAGTGGAAAATCAAGAAACATATGGAAGCAGAAATAGGGAGATAGTGAAAATCAGCAAAAGAGAGCAAGTATATTCTCAGATGTGTGTTGTATGCACAACAGATTAGATCAATAATAGTGTATAAACACATCTGCATTGAATTACTTTCATAATATTGTAATATCTGCATCATGTGGATATTATGATATTAAAATATTCATATATTCTCTGTCAGTAATACCAGTTGTTGAACTGGTATACTAAGTGAAATGTTTACATAGTACAATCCCTCTTAAAAGAAAATGTCAACTTCATGCCAGTTTACCACATCCATTAATTGTCACAGAGATGTTGTGCACTAGATATACAGTATTTCATGATACATTAAAAATGATGGTATTGATTTAAATTTCTACATGTATCTATTTTAATACTGTAAGTTATTTAATTAATCTATTTACTCAAGTAGCTTCAGAATAGACCTCAGTCTGTCAGAATGAAAGCTTTGGTTTGTACAGCAGAGGGCAGCTCTTTAAAGTAAAATTGTGAAGAAGCAAGATTTGCTGCTGAGTAATGAATAATCCTACTTCTCTCAGTGGATAACTCTCCCTCACTTGGCTTATTTTAATAAATAAACCATGGAGAAATGCTAAAAGACCAGAAATGCAGTTTTAAAAAAAAAACTAAAACAATTTCACATAATGCTGAATGATTCTCTCTGGAAAGTTATTTTAGGCAAGGTTAGAAAATGTAGAAAACTACTTATGGCAAAAAAATCTAAATTTACATTAATTAGTAAATCTCCATGACCAAATTGATTTCAGAATTAAAAATTCTTGTGGCTCACTGGCTGAGTGCACCTTACAACTATTGCACATGGATTCAGAGTTGCTATTGTAGTTATGATGTTGACGTGGCAACTAAGATTTAGTGTCCACTCTAGTGTTGTTGATACAAAAGTAAAATTCTGCCGTTATTGGAAATCTGAAAGAAAAGCAAATATTGCTGAAAGCCCTCAGCAAGTCAACCTGGATATGTGATGAGAGTAGCAGGATTGTTGATTAAATTGTTGATCTTTCCTCTCACAGCCATGGTTAGGTACCAGTTTCATTTCTCTACTGGAATAGGCTAGCATATCTATTAGCTCTTGTGCACGTGGCTTCAGCACTGCTGTCTCGATGTTGACAAGGATTGATAACCTTTGGGATGCCCTGTTTCCCAATTTGGTATATAGGGAATCGAATTGGATAGGTAATAATGCAACCTTGGAGTTATGCCTTGTTAAATCATCTATTCAGTGATTTTGGTTGAAGACACATGAGTCCCACATTTGTAAGCTGGGCTTCATTGTGGTTAAGGAGAGTTTATATTTAAGTGATGAATTATCACAGAGTAATTTTATTTATTAATGCTTTTCTATAGATTCTAGTATATTTGTTTAGTTTTGAACGGATCTGATAGTCAAGCCACAATAAAAGGATTTTCACACCTCAATGGCATTAAATTATCAGTGGAACCTTAAATGTGAAATGTGATTAAACACCTAAACAGATAATGTTAACAAATTGTTTCCAAATCAGAGGTATTCATCAGATTGCTTGATTGTCCAAATCTTGAAACCAGAAACATCCATGTTTAATTGTTTATAGATCCCCAATTATGCAGCTTATTCTGGTGAGGTAAGGGTGAACCAATAATGTTAGTTTGAAGATTTATAAACGTTCACGGTCTTTTATATTTCAGGAAGATGAATTGGAGACCCAGGTCTCTTTTCTGCAAGGACAACTGAATGACCTTGAGGCAATGTGCAAGTTTTGTGCCAAGATGATGAATACACACATATGTAAGTATTGGTGGTATTGTCATTAGAGGAAATAAATCCTATGGGTGCATATGATATCTTAATGCTTAAGATTTCTGCTCAATTAACAGGCAATTATGATACTTCAGCAACTGGCACATAGTTTTCCTTTCTATTATTCGTTGTCGTATCTTTCAGATAATTATATTACTTTTGGATCTAATTTTAAAAAAACTAAGCAATTTATGGTTGTCCAGAGTAAAATCCAATTCACAAAATCTCACCCGCTAAATTGATTCCACTTGAATCACTTGAACTGCTAGTCTGTCTTGTTTACGTTTTGTGTACTGGAGATTATTGGTAGAAATATTATGTCCTAAAAGGATTAAATGTACTGTATTTATCTATCAGTTGCTTTAATGAATTCTAATTATTCAAAACCTTCGAACTAACTTTCCAAATCAAAGGATTTGTTTTTTGTCCTAATGTTATTTATATTTTCAAAAACAACTGGTGACATCATAAGTACTTGTTTTCAACATTAACTGCATTTCAGAAGTATGTGTGCATGTTTTTATGTGCATTTCTCCAAATCAAGTATGGGCAGTTAAAAATCTTGAGCATGTTATTCATGAATTGATTCATGTGTCTGCATCAAAGGTGTCTGTGGCTCATAACTTGAAGTGTTTCCATTAATGGCTATTTTCCATTTCAATGTTAGTTTTCTGTACTGTATTAATTTTGCCCTTGATGTATTGACTGCTCATCTCCTCAATTACTCTCCACAGCAAAACCCAGTCAAAAAAGTACTGGAGGTGTAAAATGAAAATCTTTTGGGAGAGTTGACCATAGTCTATCAACTAAAACTAATAGAAACAGAATCAGGAGTAGCATATTCAGCCTCTCATGCATACTCCACGTTCTGTCAGATCTCGGCTGACCTTTTACCTCAGCCATTTTCCAGCACTAACCCCATTTCCCTTGATTTCCCTAACATCTAAAAATATTTTGATCTCTGTCTTGGATATATTGAACAACTGGGATTTAGCTACAAAATATAGTAATGGGATGTGTATGACTGGTAAGGGCAGGATTTATTGTTTATTCCTAATTGCCGATGAAAAGATTAGCCACCATCCTGGACTGATGAAGATACTCCTGCAATGCTAATTGACCTGGCAACAAGAAAGGAATAATGATGCATTTCCAAGTCAGGATGGAGTGCATCTGAAAAGGGGAACTGTAGGTGTGGTATTCCCACGCACCTGAATCTGCCTTGATGGTAGAAGCTGGGAATTTCAGAGGTGCTGGTGAAGGAGCCTGGGTGAGTGACAGTAATGCATTTTTCTTGATGTTACAGTTGGCCTTTATTGTGAAGGGGTTGGAGTTTAAGAATAGGGAAGTTTTGCTACAGTTGAAACTCACTGGCCCCGATCTGATTTCTGCCAATCATTTGGTATATTTAAGGTGGAGGTAGAACATCTTTGAAAGATCAAGGAATTGAGGACTATGGGGAACTGGCATGGAAAAGGAATTGAGGCCTGCACACAACAGCCATGATCATATTGAATGGCAAGGCAGGCTTGCAGGACCTAGTGATCTATTCCCGCTCCTGTTTTCTTGTGTTCAAAGTAAGGCATTTTAGTAACTAAATTAAAATAACTAAAAAGTAAAAGATATATTTAATTAAAAACACCTTGAAACATGTAGAAATCATTTAAAATAGTAAACTAAAGCTAATTAATCTTTATAAGAGACTTTTTCTACCCATTAGGCAGACTGAGAATTCCCATTGAAATGAATGGGGTTTCTGATCTCATGCCAGGTCCAACCTATCATAATGCTCCAGCAGGAGTGACAAAAGTGTGACTAATGCATCTGGTTCATATTTCCATCTGAATAGCTGAAAACAGGCAGTTCCCTTCAAAACCACTAAACCATAGCCAGCAAAACTGGCCCATTGTTTTAGGTAGATTGCTTTAATTCATGTTGGTCAGGGTTGAAATTTACATTGATACTTTAGTGTTATTATCTGATTACTATCAGTTTTATCTTTTTAGCCATTTATCGTTCCCATTAATATAAATTAATAGGAGAATGTTTGTGGTAATACATATTTTGCATTATCTTTTTAAAGGTATATGCCTAAAGAATTAAATTGGTCATTATTTTTTCAAAGCTATGTTGTTAGGCAAAGATGTTACTCCAGAGAATGATTCTATATTCTCAAGCATAGAATGCCACAGGTCTTTTAGGTTTCAAAACAGCATAATAACAGTACTGCATTCCAGTGGCATTAAAACATGAGAAAGGTCATAATTTCAGCCCACATTATTCTATGGGCACACTGAAGGCCATCGTGAATCATTTATATGGCATTCATTAAGAGGTCACTCCCAAGATATTGTCCATGCTTTCCAGAAGTTTTGTCAGAGTAGTGTTGTACAGTGGGCACAGATTGGTGGAGGAACTGTATTTTCCAGATGTTAAATGTTAAGGCCCATTCCTCTATTGCACATCAGTGACTGAGTCAGTGATGATCAGGAGTTCAGCCTCCAGAGACACATACGCATCATCTGTGCACTGCTGTTTGATCACTGAGGTTCTTAGAGTAGAAGCAACATAGGTTGAACAGTTTCCCATTTGTCCTGTAGGTTAACTCCCCTTCAGCAGAAAGCTTATTGGAGATGAGCAGCATTACATGAATAAAGATGGGAAAACAAGTGTTGGGTTGATGATGGTCCTTGCTTGACATGAGTCTAGACTGAGATTGTATCCATTCTTAAACTTTGTTTGAGATTCTGGCCTCCATGCCAACATGTAGCAGACATAAGATGGAGATGAGTTTCTGCAACTACCCCTCTCAGTTGATGGAGTCACAGACTTTTGTGAAGTCAGAAAAGACCACGTATAGTTGTTGCTGCTGTTCCCCACATTTCTGTTCAAGCTGTGAACGGTGAGGTTGACTAAATCAGGAACCAAACTTAACCCTGAGAAGATGCAGTTGAGAACTCTGGC
>JARFYF010000084.1:41664330-41675377 GCA_030265395.1 Rhina ancylostomus
ATGGGCCAAGTACGGCAGGCACAGTGGTGTAGCGGTGAGCGTAACTCTATTACAGTGCCAGCAACCCGGGTTCAGTTCCGGCCGCTGTCTGTAAGGAGTTTGTACATTCTCCCTGTGTCTGTGGATTTTCTCCAGGTGCTCCGGTTTCCTCCCACATTCCAAAGACATATGGGTTAGGAAGTTGTGGGCACGCTACGTTGGCGGCAGAAGCACGGCGACACTTGTGGGCTGCCCCCAGAACACTCTACGCAAAAGATGCATTTCACTAGGTGTTCTGATGTACAGTATATGTGACTAATAAAGATAGCTTATCAGCTGGGACTACTTCAGGAAGGCATCTTATTCGGTATGTATGAGTTGGGCCAAAGAGTCCATTTCCGTGCTGTATAACTCTGCATTGTCCTGATTAATACCCACACTTTCCAGTGTATGGGCAATAAACAAGGACTCCAGATGACATCTCCAGCCACAAATCTACCCACGTTCCTGGCTCCTGGGTGTTCTGGATTCTGACCCCCAGCTCCAACTGCACACCCAGACCTTGGCTCCCAATGCATACCACACTTGCATACTGGACCCCCCAGCTCACATTCCCAACTAATAAGTGAGCCACTGTCAGACCACTAGGATTTCCAAACAATCAGATATTGGGCTATCGGAATTTTACTCAGTGTCTTTCAATTTTAAATGTTGTATCATGAACAATTCTGCAAAACTGGATTGGACAACTTTAAGAAATCTTAGGAGTTTACCAATACAAATCTTAAATCTTGGAGCCCAGCCAACACTTCTCTCCTCCTACACCACTGAACCATAAGACCAGCTCTGGCTCACTACAGAATATAGAAGGGATTCATCCATCTCAGCTATCACCACCTGGAAACTACCCACAGTGACGTGCACTCATCCCAAGAGAGCTACATTCTCATCCCTTCATTACTGCCATGCGAAACTTCAGAAATTCCCCACTGACCCTGCTCATGGGAGCACCGTCCCAGAACGGCTCCAATGATTCAATAACCATCCCTGACGTCATCTCTCGACGGTAACTAAGGTTCATTAAAAGCTGTCTTGCCAAAGTCACTTGCACTCAGAGAACAAATTTAAAAAGATCAAACAATCCCAGATTTATCACATCATTAGAATGGTATTGTTGTTAATCTGTGTGCAACTTTCTTCTGTTAAAATTTAATTTTTAAAAATTGTTTCATAGCCTAAGACTACCTTCCTCACTGTTAAGACTACCACCAATTTTCATGACTTCTGTGAAGTTACTAATCACACCTCCTACATTCATACCAGATTGTGAATGTATATGACAAAAAGGTTCCCAGCATTAATCCCTGTGATCCACCACTGGTCACAGGCTTGCAAAACAAAATCTCGACCTCTTGTAACAAAGCTGGTCTCAGATCCAATTTGCCAGATTGCCCTGGATCTCACAGACTCTTACCTCTTGGATCAAACTCCATGAGGAAGCTTGTCAAAGTTTTACTGAAGTCCATGCAGTCCATGTGCAATACCCTCATTAACACACTTAGTTAGCTCTTTGAAACTTCAATCAAATTAGTCAGTCAAATTCAATCAAATTAACAAAGGCCTGCTGATTACTCTTGACCAATCCTGTTGCCCAGAAATGTTTCCAGTAATTTCCCTACCAATAATGTTAAACTCATCAGCTTCTCCCTTTTAAATAAAAAGGTACCATGTTTGCTGTCCCCCATTCATGTGGAGTTGGGGAGGTTTAGAAAATTTATGTCAGAGCCCCAGTAACCTTCTCCCTTACCTCTCATCACAGCCAAGGATTCATCTCAACATGCCCTGAGCTTTATCCACCTTTATGCCTGCTATACCATCCATAACCTGCTGCTTTTCAATGAACTCCACCATCAGCTGCCCCATATTCTCCAAATGTCCTTCTCCACAGTGAATAAAGATGAGAAGCATTCACTTAAGACTTCCCCTACGTCTGCCAACTCCATGCACAAAGGATGTGATAAAGGTAGCATTATGAGGAGGCAATCTTTGGTTCTGTTGTATGTAGATCCCTTGCCAACCCAAGTACAGTGCCACTCCTCCATCTGCATCATAGAACATATCTATACCATACAGCACCCAGGTCATGTATTCAACCGCCTCGAGCACCAAGTCTTTTTGCCACCAGTAGCCAAGGAAAATGTCCTTTCTGAAAGTTACAGGTGTACTACCAAATTGGGAAATCCATTTAAAATGGGGTTCAGTGCTGTTTTACTCAAAGATTAAAAGCATCCTATATTCATGTACTTCCTGCAGATGGTTCATTACTGCATCTTAAGTGCAACATTAAAGACCTGCAGTCTATGCTGTTTAAGCCTACACTTGCCATTTGTCAGTGCTTGCCATCATTAGATCTTTAAGACTGACAGCAGCTTCTGAAGTACATGTGCGCAAATTAAACATGGAAATGCAGAAAACTCAAAATACAGTGATTCCCTGTTCCTCTACAGGGCGATGTTGTTTGCAGAATTCTCCGGCCCCTTAGAGATCTGATGAAAGCTTCAGCTATTTACCAACCACTTTTCCTTAAAGAAAATATAAACAACGAATATAATATACTTCGTTGCAAGAAATGTTTGTGAATTTTTTAATTGTGTTCTAAACCACAATAATGCTTTAAAACTTTCTAGCTATAAACAAAAAACTATTGTATTTATTGCAGTTCTCCAGGATAATTATTTCAAAATATTGAGAACATTTATATCCAAACACTATTTTCCATTTTTTTAAAATCAGTACACATGTTCCTATTTTATCTTCTGGCTTTATATAATGATAAAAAGCAGTTGTTAAAACTGTGGTTGTTCCTTCCTCCTTTGTGGCCCGTGAGAATTGTTCTATTCTCACCTGAACAGATATCCTCACTGCTTTTAGAAGCTGAATCAGATGATGTCCAACATTTGTTAGGCAAGAGGATGCCTATGCTACAGAGAACATTAACGCTTTATTAGCAGGGTAGTGATGAACATCATTCCTTTCCCCTGGACTGCAAAATTTGGGCAAATATTTCCTTCAAACTGGTTGTTGAACACTTATTTGTTTTCTAGTAACAGAAGAGGACAGAACATGTTTGAGATGCCAACAAGTGCCTCCAATATAATCTTAAAACATAAAATTTGTAATAAAATCATCCATTCACTTGTTTCCTTCAATGCTGGATCTAAATAACTTGTCAAGGAAAACGGAAAGCCACCATTTTCAATCATATGGATGCAAAATATTGAGAAATTAGTTGGGAGTCTTTCCCTCAAAATTAAATATTTGCTTAAGCCATCAGAATGTAGCAAGAAAAAAAAACTGTGCCTCATTAAAGCAAAAGGACTTGAACACCAGTGAAGAATTAAGTCCCATCTCATCAGCATCTGGCATTATGAAAACAAACGTAGAAAGCTAAACATTGCTGAGAGACTGGCAGTTACAATCACCAGCTATTCTCCACCACACACTATTGGGAATTCACATACTGGCCGTTGGGAAATGGTTTACATTTGAGGGGGAATATTGGTTTCTGTGCTTGGCTAACAGGGTTTAGGAAAAGTCTGAAATGAGTTAAATTGAGATTCCATTAATTAATCTAAACTGATAACATTGATTGCTTGTGAGTGAATGTGTATAAGCGGACAGAGAGAAATAGACCTCAGCCCGGTTAGTTTGGTTTATATGAACACTTGTCCACCCATCATATTCAGTGCAAAAACAATTTTAAATCTGTTCAGGGCTTAATTTCTAATAAATAATTCTGCACACTTCAAAAAAAATCAAAATAGAGTTAACTAATCTTTTCTCTGGCCCCACAAAATTAAAACATAATGTTAATCAAGATTTCATTCCACACATGGTGACACTGCTCCGGACCAATTCTGTGTGTGTCCATTGGAAGTTTAGAACTATCATCACTATGTAGTTAGGAATAAAATCTAAACCAGCAAATTAGTAAAGTCCTGAGGAAATACTGCCTGGCATTAAACAGAGGCCCTGTCTGACCGCTCAAATGAATGTAGAAGACAGAAGAATCAGAAAACCATTAAGGCGCAGGAGGTGACCATGCTTCATTTTCCTTGTGCGATAGAGGGAGGCCACTCTACCCACAGATTCTATGCCAGCTGTTTGAGCAATGTCATCTATCTCACTCCCCCACACATTTCCCTATAATTCATTCTCTCTCACATGCCAAGCACCCTGCTACAACAATGGCATGGGGGAGGAAACCAAAGCACACAGAGGCAGAACTTACAAACTCCACACAGTCAGCAGCCGAGGTCAGGATCAAAGCCAGACTACTGGAGCTGTGAGGCAGCAGCACTACCTGCTGTGTTGCCATTCTGCCCATCGAGTCCAGTTTAACTCCTTCTACAGCAATCTATTCAGTCCCAAACAGATGTTTTCTTCCCCCAAAGCCCAAAAGTTCTCTTCCAATGCCTATCCAACATTACAACAGTGACTGCACTTCAAAATGTAGTTAATTGTTCATTAGGTTGTGCACAGGTCATGAAAGCCACAGTAAAAAAGAGATTTAATCCACCTTCAGCACTGAGAGCCTTCATGAAACCTTTGTTAAAAACTAACAACTTATAACAGTCTTTGAAACACTTTTGTAAATTGAGTTTACAACATGGATATTTTTGTTCCCAAAATGTCAATACATCGGCATCATTTCTTCTTAAAGTTTATAACTATTTGTGCTGTATTCCTCACCAATATAATAAGAATCCATTCCACATCTCTCAATATTTTGATAAAGTTATTGGTATTGGTTTATTATTGTCACATGTACTGAGGAACAGTGAAAAACTTCTGTATGCACAACATCCAGACAGATCACTCCATACATCAGTACACTGAGGTAGTGAAAAAGGAAAACAGAATGCAGATATAGAGAAAGTGTAGTGCAGGCAGATAAACAAATAGTGCAAGGCCATGACAAGGTAGATTGGAAGATCAAGAGTTCATCTTTTAGCATATGAGAGATTATTAAAAAATACTGTAAAATTACTCTGGGAAAATTCATGAATGGGACAGTTATAAAATAGATTATCAGGTTCCAGCTTGTAAAAAAAATGACACATGCATTGTGTGGCTTTCAGTAGGTAATCAAAATGCTTAAAATGCAAAGTACTTGAAATTCTGGAAATCAAAATCTGAAATGAAAATTCCTGGGAACGGTTAGCAGGGCAGATAGAATAAAAACTTATAAAAGGTCAAAAGCCTGTTTCCTCTCTCTATGGATACTATTTATTATTTCACAAATGTGAATGTCACTGGCCACACCAGCATTTATTGTCCACCCATTATTGGCCCTGAGCTGTGGGGACAGTAAAGAGCCAACTCCATTGTTGATTCCAGACTACTCATGGCCCACACCAGGTGTCCTTGGCATTAGTGAAGCAAGGACATCTGGTGTGGCCCATGAGTAATCTAGAATTAGGGGTTCTTCGTCTCTGACAATCTGGTAGCTTTGGGTTTACCATAAGCAAGACCAGCTTTTAATTCCAGATTTATTTGATTCATTGACTGAACTTCAATTCTCAGCTGCCCTGGTGAGATTCCAACTCTGAAGATGTTAATATAAGATTTCTTTACTAGTCACATGTATATCGAAACACATGGTGAAATGATCTTTCTGCGTAGAGTGTTCTGGGGGGCAGCCTGCAAGTGTCGCCACGCTTCCGGCGCCAACATAGCGTGTCCTCAACTTCCTAACCCACACGTCTTTGGAACGTGGGAGGAAACCGGAGCACCTGAAGGAAACCCACACAGACATGGGGACAACGTACAAACTCCCTACAGACAGCAGCAGGAATTGAACCCAGGTCGCTGGCGCTGTAATAGTGTCATGCTAACCGCTACACTACCGTGCCCACACAGCACGGCTGCAAGGCTACACAGCTCCAAAGCAGGCCTGGGAGAAAAAGTGGGGGATTGAGGAATGTCGGAGGAGGAAAGGAGCAATATAGAGAGCCCGTGGTAGCATCAAGGGCACACAATTAAATGAGAAAGAGGGATGATGGTGCAAAGCAAAACTAGATGATAACCAGACAACAGATAGATCCAGGGAGGTGTGAATGTTGACAACAGAAAGTAGCTGCCCAGCAATGAGGTGGAAGAAAGACAAGTTAGGATGGCACAGTGATACAGTTACTGGAGCTGCTGCTTCACCGCTCCAGAGAGCTGGGTTCAATCCTGGCTTCCAGTGCTGCCTGGGTGGAGTTTGCATGCTCTCCTTATGATTTTGTGGGTTTCTTCCAGGTAGTCCGGTTTCCTCTCACATCCCGAAAACTTGTCTCAAAAACTAACTGCAAGTTGCCTTTGGTGCGGATATGTAGTAGAATCTGGGGGGTGGGGGGGGGCAAGTTGATGGGAATGTGGGGAGAATATAATGGTCCCTTCATATTGGCTGTGTACCAAGAGTGATCCCACCCTGGGACCAGCCACGCCTCATTCACTTCCCATTACAAGGGCAGATTTACCAGCAGCTGCAGTCAGAGAGATTAAGCTCAAAGTCAAGGCTGCTAGATGTAAAATACCATTCCAAAAAATGTATGTGCCAACACGGAGCCTGCTTCTAGTTGACCAGTGCTGGGAGGAGGGAGGAGAGTGAGTGACAGAGAAGGGTGATCAAAGTCAGAGTATCGTGGAAAATTGACGTGTCAGAAGCCAAAAGCACAGGATCACGCACCGTCGTCCGGCGCATTCGAACACACCTCCTGCGGCACCATGCCTTCTTCCTGCTGCAGACTCTGCCTCTGCTCTTCTGCCCATCAACCACACTCACCCCTTCCTGTTTCCCTCCAGTAGACCCACAATGGCTGCCACACCCATTGGCTGGTCAGACAGAAAACTGCTTCATATTATTTACTTGTTTACTGCAGTCATGGAGATTAGACCCAGCTTTTGAATTGACTGTACACTTATAGAGTGCAATGTGTTTTATTACTAAAGTTGTTCAAAAGAAAATCTTAACCAGGAGAAACAGAGCTGTTCTTAATCTGTGTGCTCTTTCTTCAGCTGCTTTTTTTGGAGGGAAAAAAGTTTTCAGGGTGGCACTAAAGAGTCAACATCCTGAGCAAATGAAATGGTTAAACATGGAATAATAATTCCCTTACCCATCTTCTACACAACATATTTCTGAAGAGAATATGTTATTTTTAAACAGTCATATCCAGTCTCATGCTCTGAGTGACAGAGGGAAAAATACTTCAGCCAAAGGTGCAGCAACTGTATTGGTCGTGATTGCTAAATGCCCATTGTAGTCAAAGCTGCCAGTACCACATAGCCAGTGCCACTGCATTGAAGGTAATCTAGAAGAGATTCACAACAGTAATTCCTGGGAATGAGAGGGCTGTCTTATGATCATTAGAAATTAGATCTATATTCTATGAAGCATAAATAAGAGACAATCTTATTGAAACATACAATACTGAGGTGACATGACAAGGTAAATGTAGTGATGTTTCCACGAGTGAGAGGGTCTTAAACATGATCAGGGGCCACTCATTTAAAACTGACATGCTTAGGAACTTCTCACAGGGGACAGTGAATCACCAGAGGGTTGTAGAGGCCAGATCATAGGGATGTTTAAAAAGGAAGTAGATACATTTTTGAAAGATCAGAGAAATGAAGGCTACAGAGAACTAGCACAGAAGAGGAGTTAAGGCCTGGGACAAAATTAAATGGCGAGGCAGGCTTTAAGGAGCAGGTGACCTACTCCACTCCCGTTTCCTTACATTCCTATGAGAGCAGATCAATGTTGATCCTTCCTAATTATATTGCAATTATAGTTCTGATTATTCCTAAAATTAATTTAATTACATATATCAAAGATACATAAATAAATGCAAAATAATTTGATTCTTATTATAGTGCGCCAAATCTCACTTTGCCTTTTATTCCAGATCCTCAGATAGAGGATTTCCAGTTTAGAAAGACTTTGAACATGCAGGTCTGAAATGAGGCCTTGCTCCCAGTCCCACATTCTTCCTCTTTCACTAGTTCCAGTTCCACCCTCATCTGAGCTTTCACATAGGAGCATAAGAAATAGGAGCAGCAATAGACCTCAAGGCTTCCACACCTTGTAGCAATATCATCATTGATCCTCTTCTGCCTCGCCACCATTTTCCCCACCCTATCCCTTGATTCCTGATGGGACTGCTGACACTCCTGCCAATCTCACCCAAGTATTGTTGCCACTTCCACAATTAACGTTTCTGTGTTGCGTCCAACAATTGGACATCTTTGCTGTTATGTGCCAGCAAAAGTCTACTCAGAAGCCAGACCAGTGTCTTGCACAGACTTGATATAACTGAAGTGTCTGAGGATCCCATTAGTTTCCTTTAATATATGCAAGCCTGTTGGAATCAGTATTCTGCCTACTGGAATTCTCTCTTTGGCTGCATCTTGTACCCAGTCATTAATTACATTCTCACTACTTTGCTTTCTGTCTCAAAGTTGCATCTAATGTTGATTATCACTTGCCAGCTCATTATTCCAACCACTCCTTTGAACTTGAAATTGATGTTTTTCTTTTCCACTTTTTAAACCATTTCCCAACTTCAGAATGGCTGTAATACATTGCAACCCTCAGTATTTAAATCTCATTAACTGTATTCAGAGGAATTTTACATCATTATGTTCCTGACAGTATCTTTTTCATTTATGTTCATGCTTATTATAGTCCTATCCTGTTTTAATCATATTTTCTCAGTTTGCTTTATTAAAGGAATTATATAATGCAGCACACTATATCATTTGCAATTCACCTCAGGTCACTGGCAAACTTCAACAACTTTGTGTCTGTTGCCCCCTCTAATCATATGTACATGTTACAAGTACCAATGGCCCCGCCTAATATATGTGGAGTTGGCCCCTTATTTTGTTCGCAGGTCAATTAACTCAGAGAAACAAAGGGGTCCTTTGTGAAGTCAACATTCAATCCACCTCATTAAAAGACATGGAATAGAAAATATGCTAAAGTATTTTCATGCATGATTTCTATCTGAATTATCCATTGTGCAGTGGGAGCTCATCAGATTAGATCAATTATTCAATTGCTGAATTTCACATAGAAATGCAAGTGCAGATTACTGTCAGTTGACAGTTGCAACTTGTTTTCCCACTGAACTTCCTGTGATCAGAAATTTCTACCTTAGCCACACAGAAATTGGCATGACGTGGCAAGCACACCCACATTCACAAACACAAACTGATAGACTCAGCATCGCCTCTCTTATTTTGCTACTCGTTCTCCTTTCACCACCCGCCCCAGAATATATGCAAGTGTATGACATGATACTTCACTTACTGTTTGAAAAACGAACTGCACGCAGCTTCTTCAGGGGTCTCAGCAGACCGAGTTATTGCCTGATTTAGTCCCTGACCAAAGTTATCAATGTAGGTTAATGGAAAACAACCGAATGATATAAAACTGGCCAATATAAAGCTTACAGAAGACAAAAGGTGGCTAAGTTAATTCTTCTTGGCAAGTTCTAAACCTAGCAAGCACACAGGAATACTCATCTCTGGAAATTGTTTCTTTCCAGGGTCGGGAAGCTTTGAATTGGCTCACATATCACCTTGACGTATCAGTGCCCATTAAAGTTTAATGGAAGTACTCAGAGGCAAGGAAACTTAGAAAATTAACAGCATTTTATAGGTGAAATACATGCCTTAACCATCTCATTGTCCTCATGAGATGGAAAGGTCATTTTGAACCCAACTGACAGGACTTTGACATTTATGGAAACTCATTAGCAGTCTCCAAATCAATTTGTGGAGAAACCAACACAAGAATTCTGTTTGCCAGATTAAAATAAGCACTCTCTCCTGCCAAATGCACATCACACACAAGTTCAAAAAGTTAAACACAGGCTGTTAAGGGAAGAGCCAAGAATTAAAGAAACCAAGATGAAAGATGCTGCTGGATTGAGTTTTTTTGAGGAGGTGACAGAGCTGATTGATGACAGTTGGGTGGTGGATGCTGCCCACGTACACTTTTAGTAAAGCATTTCACAAGGCCGCTCATAGTAGGCTGATCTAGAAGATTAAGGCACATGGGATTGTTCAAAAAGTGGCCAACTGACTACAGTTAGCTTTAAAATATTCTGAATGCAAAAGAAATCCCAACTACCACCCCTCTCCCTTCACCTTGGGACAGGATTGTCACTGGCATTCTCATTAATCAGCTAGGGAGGCCAGTTAATTATTAACAATTATCGGGCACACTGCAATTATTCTGGCCACCAAAGTGTTTCCAGCCTCTCATTCCCTGGCACATCATCCCGGTACAACTCCAACCTCAAACACAATTTCTTCTCTTCCTCCAAGCAGTCAAATTAATAAATTAAACAGAAAATACAGTAAATACTAAAACAGGGCAGGCAATGCTTATGACCGAAGAAACAACTGACCCTTCATCTTTCACGTTACTGTTTGGACAACAGGTACATATAATCAGCAGTATCTACACTGCCCCTTTGATCTTCCTAAAGCCATCAACCCTCTCAAGGAAACAAGCAGCACTCACAGACATTACAATAAAGTGAGGGAATATGTGCAATAGTTTGCTAGAAAATATGCCAATCACCCTTAATCATATTCAATAATATGGCAAACATTTTTTAAAAAGATCATTCAAAGTATGCGATGAGGTCACTATTATCATTGCACGCTGCAATTATTTATCTTTTGTCACTTCATAATCTCTCAATAGCACATCAAAGGTTAATGTGCTTTGGCAGAATTGTTACTGCTTATTTTGGATTTTTTCCTGTCCAATCCTTTAGAAACCGCAGTCCTAATGTTAATCTCGAGCTTTTACTTCCAACATGCAGCACCATCCATACTGGTGCATCTGCTTTTGTAAATGGAAAATTCCAGCTCAATATGTTTAACAGCCAAAGTAATGAACAGACATTCACCACAGCAGCAAAGTAGCCTGAAACCTTGCTGCATGAGTACAGAGCTAGGGAAATAAGAAAAGGCATTACGTTTGTTAACTACTGACCAGACTAACTGG
>JARFYF010000084.1:41928330-41939605 GCA_030265395.1 Rhina ancylostomus
ACAGGAAGCCTAAGGCTTCATGTGCTTTAAGATCAGGTCTTTCACACTTTGTGGGCTGAAAGCATTATTCCATTGCACTCTCCACACATAATCGTGGAGGGCTTAGATGAAAAGAACTAAATTGTGGATAGGATTCGGGGTGGCAGTGCAAGCTATTGGGAAGGTGGTAAGTGTTGGCATAGTAATCAGGGTGTGGGGATGAGCAATGTTACATTTTGGTGGGGAAGGGCAGGTTCATAACCAAGGAAAGTGGGGCTAATGACTGGGAGAAATGATTGTGGGGGCCCCGGAAAAAGTCAACTCCAGGAATATGAATGTGAATTAAAAGATCCCTCTGAGGCAGGTTTGCAACAATAGTCATAGGTTGAACCTACTCAGCCAGGTTCCATTTAAGTAAAGATGAAGCAGGCCTCTTTCCCCCATGGCCCATTCTGTTTGCAAGCTAAGTATACAAAGTTGAAAATTGTAAGAGTGGTGCTTAAATGCATAATGCATTTCCTTACATGCTATTAACCAAGCTTTTGTGCATTGGTGCATCAGATGCATAGAAGACCCAGAGAAAAAAAATATAGATGAAGACACTAATTTTCCACAATAATCATTTCTCAATGAAATTAGTTTGCATCGACTTGAATGAGGTGCTATGCAATAATATTTTCAGGCCACTTTTTAAAAAGTTTTGCATTTTGATGCAAAAATCAGTTGTATTACTTGAGTACTACTTAAATCCAGTCATACCTCCTTGCCTTACTGTGTAATAAAATGTCTTAATGATTTAAGTCTGCCTTTCAGAAGATTGAAGATGTGTACATTGGAAAATTATTATTATTCAGTTTTGGTCACAAAGGTTGTTATCTCCTTGTGTTACACTATCATATAAATAGATATGGAGCAGCTTGAGACAACTCTCACAGGCTGATTTGACCAGTTAAGGAAATGACTGACAACACTGAACTCATAAGTATGTCAGAAACAAATTGGTATGATCAATGTAATATTTCTGAGTTGTTTATTAATTTGGGGTAATGGGATGGGTGGGGGGGGGCAAGTGTTATTGGTATCATGCATTAGCAATTGGAGGGTGATGGGCATTCGACTAACAGTTGGGAGATAGGGAGGCACAGGATCACATTTGGGCAGGAGGGAGGACAGGCTCACAATCAAAGACAGTGGGGAAAATATTTGTAAACAAGAACTGATTGGTTCCTACTTTTGTTATGAACTCAGAATTACTTTGATGCGTGAAGAGGCAACATTAAAATGTTGAAAATTGCATCAGTGTGAAATGGAACAGAGATAATGATTTTTCATAAGCAAAGGAATAGGGATCATGCTGCAAAGTCTTTTTGGATATTTTAAACTTGAGTGCAAGATTACCTCAAGAAGACGTGACCTTCTTTAACAGAACAGCTGGTACAGCACAATACAACCGATAAACATAGGGAATGTGAAGTAAAATAATCCCTGCGTATCTGAAACTGTTCTCTCCGATGTTCATTACTTATGTCTTTGCCTAATAAAAAAATGTGAGTAATAGGAGCCAATGTAGATCATTTGACCCCTTATACTGGTTCTGCTCTTCACAAGATCAAGGCTGACCTTCCACTGCAACATCATTTTCCTGCACTATTCCCATATCCCTTGATTTCTTTAATATCCAGAAATCTATCTTCTGTTTTCAATGCATTCAATAACTGAGCTTCCACAGACCTCTGGGGTAAAGAATTCCAAAGACATCACCCTTTGACTAAAGAAATATCTGTTCCTTTTAGTGCTAAAAGGCTTGGTCAGAGGAGCATCCTCCCCACATCTACCCTGTCCAGACTTCTAAGAATTTTGTACACTTCATGAGATCTGACTGCACCTCTCCCATCTTCATTCAATTTATTTCAGTTACATACAATTTAATTGCTACTTTGTTTTATTCTCTATCTTGACTCAAGTGAATGTGGGGCATCACATGCAGGAACATTCTTTCTCTTATCTCAGTGCACAGAGAAATGAGCACATTTCCCCCCCAAAAAGTGCAACATGTATCAGTTCAATTCATGATTAGGCAGGAATATTCCTGGCATGGGGTATGATATTTTCATGCTAACAATTAGTTACTGTGCTTACTGTCTTGTAAACTCAAGCACGATAATGCAAACATTGTAGTTGTTTTTACTTTTCATACAAGGGTTATGATGAAAGTCCTTCATTATTTCAATTTGCTTACCTGAAAGCAACAGCAGAGCAGAAAATTTTTCATTCTAACACTGAATAACGATGTAGATTTGTGTAATGTCTACAATTTAAATAGTACCTGGCAATTGATTTTGCCGGAGACTAATGTTCAAGAGATTATTTGGAATCATGAACAGAGCTGCATACAATAAATATACAGTAGTGTCCTCAAACATTAGTTTTATATTCTCTGCTGTATTATCATGGAAGTTCACCATTCTAAGATTCCACTGTAGCAGACTGCATCTTTTATTACTGCTACCAACCTGTTTGATGTGTGTCATGATCTGCATCATTAAGACACTAGCCATGTATTTTATGGACCTGTAGTAACAGGGAAGTATTTTACTGAAAAATAATGCAGCATTTTGCAGAACTGTAGCATTTCATATCTAATACACAGAAGAGATATTTCCCAGAATCAGTGCTTTGATCTGAGTCACCGGATCTCTTTTTTTATCTTGAATTGTGTGCAGTATATTTCTGGCCAGTTGTGTTGCCTCCTACTCATTCACTTTTTGTTCCATTAAGCACTTGAATTATCTTTGCATAAGGAAAAATAAATGCCTGAGATCAGAGAGCGTATTCCCAGGTGGAATGAATTTTCAGGCTATTGCTGACTGACTAGAAAGATTCCAGCAAAATCTAGTCTTAGAGAATGGTATATAAATTACTTAGTTAAAGACTTAGTTGTTACCCAGGTTATTAATGGCAAGTGAATTCAACACCCCTTTACAGTTAAAGGCATGATATTGACAAGGCAATCGTAGAGGCATTTGGTCAGAGTCATGGTGCCTGTGCTGGTCAAGTATCCATCTATACTAATACTTTTTTTCCCAGTTTTCCAACACTCAGCCTTCTATGCCATGGTGTTTCAAGTGCTCACTTCAGAAAATACCTGCCTCGACCAACCCCTCAGGCATCCATTCCAAATTTTAACAACCCTCTGGGTGATAAAAATTATTCCTCAAATCCCTTTGAAATCTCATATCTCTTAACTTAAACCTATGCTTGCTAGTCATACTTTGTTAAGGAAAAAAGTTTATTACACTTTCTATGACCCTCATAATTTTATATGCCCCAGTCAGGTTACTCTTCAGCCTTCTCCGCTCCAAAGAAAACAAATGCAGCCTATCCAGTCTCTCATCATAACTAAAATGCTCCATCAAAGGCAACATCCTGGTGAATCGCCTCCGCACCCTTTCCAGTGCAACCACATCATTCCTATAATGTGGTGACTAGAACTGCACACAGAACTCCAGCTGTGGCCTAACTAATGATTTATATACTTATACCATAGCTCCCTGCTCTTAAATCCCATGCCCTACAGCAATTTGCATTGGAACTTGACTGCAGGATAGTTCCTAATACTGAAGAGGACCTTCTTTGAGAAAGAAATCAGATACAGAATTACTCTTAAGTTTCATCTGGTGTTATTCCAAAACCTAAAGATGTACAGGTTTAGATCTTCCTTTACCCTGAAGCAATAAGCAAGTTAAATAGTGCTAAAAGTTTATTATAAATCTGATCAAGCATTTGACAAAGCAGTGCCATTTTTTACCCTATAATTAATCACTTTGACATTGCAATTATTGTACTACTATAATCCAGCTGGTGTCTTTTATATCAAATCAGCACTTGACAGTTTTGAATGAAAGAAAAAGATAATTTAGGTCTGTGTTTCATCATTGGCTTGAATTTTCCAGTCAGTAGTGAAATAAAGAAAATTGTCACTGATCTAGAAATATATTTAATGACTCTAATTAGAACTTTTCCTCTTCCAAACTCAGTTGCTGTCAGGCATCAGTTCAATGGGATCACTGGCATCCAGCATTAGTGAAGAAATTATTCAGGAAGACCAGCTCACAATCAGCAAGGCTGGGAGGATAAAGTAAACATTCTAACTAATATTTATGCACTTTACTAAGTAAAAATAAAATATATAACATACATAATATGATTAAGCTCAGAGCTGAAATATCTTTCAGCATTTTAAAAGGGTAAAATAACAGCTATTGTATTTTGTAATATTTATCTGAGGGAATTACAGTTCATTTATATAAAATTATTTTTAAACAGCAAGAGAGTTTACTGAACAGTGGTTATGGCTTATCATGCCACTAAACTTCACTCGTACTTCATGCATCAAAATTTAGCATTTTCACAGTACTTTACAGTAAAATTGGTTTGTAATTAAAATTTTCACTGATTCGACTGACTTCATTTAATTCTAATGGAGAGGGCTACAAAACAGTTCAGCCTCTGGAGGAGAGCTGGATCTCAGAGAATCTAGAGAGAATCTCCAGTTTTACAGACATTTAAAAGGCTCTTAAATAGGCACATGGAAGTAAGAAGACTGGAGGGCTATGGGCTGTGCAGGAGGAAAGGGTTAGATTGATCATGGAGGAGATGTTCATATAGTTCGGCACAATATCATGGGACGAAGGATCCATACTGTGCTGTACTAATCTCTGGTCTAATTATCAAGACTTTGATATGTGTGGAAATCCTGAAGTTACTCTGTTTCACGGTACAGAACAGTATAACTTTAAAATACGAGTCATTGTACTGTTCCAACAGAGATAGAATTTTTTGCCATGAGCTCTTGTATCCCATTCTTGTCAGAGACTTGTGTTGTCAGATGTTGGGGTACATTGAGAAGTTCAGCAACATTTAAGCTCTGATCCTAATTCTTCTGATTTGCTCCATGTTGTGTTCTGTTACAATTTGTTACCAAATGGACAGGACAGTATGTTGGGTGACTCAAATTTTCCTGCTGAGAGAAATAATCAGATGTTATAATGGTTGCCACTTCATTTCTATCAGATACTAGTATCCTTCTGGATGTCAACCCAGTATTAAAATTTGGAGCTCTGTTCATCTGGATTCTATGTGGTAGTACTGATGCAATACTAAGCAGCACTTCACACCTTGAGAAATTTCTTATTGTAATGTTCTGGTGAATATGCTTTTTTGTTTGCTAGTGAGATGTGAATACTGCTGGCAGTACCAGCGTTTATGATCCATTCCTAATTACCTTTGAACTAAGCAGGCAGTTATGAGTCAATCACATTACAAATGGCTTGTTAATTTATTACAGCTATTAGTTAACAAACAGCTATGGTGTTTATTAACTACTAGCTAAATGGTGAACAAAGGAATTTTGTATGAACACTCAAACTTATGTGATCCAGAGAAAAGTAGCAGAACACTATCATAATTTTTTGACTGATCCTGACACTGGTCCCAAAATCTAATATACAGTATTAGGACCAGCATCAAGAAACAGTGCTCTTAATTCCCCCTTTAGAAGTACCTGAAGAGCTGTTTCTCAACATTTGTAGATCATGAATGAACTTTTCCAGTGATCATGAGGAATTGTAGTACGGAAATGTGCTCTGAAGCAAAGTTTTCCCTATTGTGAAATTGAACATAAACACAAGTAGACCCTTTTGGATTTTGTGCACAATAACTTCAAAGTAAAAATTTATCTTTGGTATTCCCTCAGTTTCTTTGAAAAGCATTTTCACCTCTCAGAACAGATCTATCACTAATTTAACAAGTCTCATCTGGTACAGTAGGTGGTGATCAATTTTGGTGTTAGAGAGGAAATTTTTGCCTTTTACAATCAATTTCAGAAAAAGTAAATCACTCAGATTTACTCAATTAAATTTTCTGCAAATTTAATTTTGTTAATTAATTCTAGTAGGACACAATGCATATAGAATAGTGCCTTGAATTTTCCTTGAGCTCCAATAGTTCTATAGCAAAACTGGGTATATTTCCCCACAAAAAATTAATAATGAATATTTTCTTCTTTAGATAGTCACTTAAAAATCCATGTATATTTAGCCGTTCTCAAACTGTCCCAAATGGAATCTCTGTTGGAGGTTCAGATCTCCAAATCATTCATATAAAAAGGTTCTACATCAGTATGTCAGCTATGATGGTTGTGATGGGTGTAGCTCACATCTCTTATTTTAATTTCATTTCATATCATATTTTAACTTCCTCTGATTTGATTTCCTGTTTTCCTGGGAGTCAAGCAAAGAAGTGTGGTCAAAAATTTTAAGCAACTACCATATCTGCTCTCTTGGGACCATCTCCTTAGTCTGTTATTAACATCTCTTGATCCCACTCATTTCCCCAAAAAGCAATGGTAAGAATGTAGAGACATCTTCACTCTGAACTTGCCCTTTGTCTCTGCCTGTCCACATTCCTTAAAGAAGGTTTATCCTTCAGAAGACTTTTTCCCCCCAAAATCCAACATTTTTTTTAAGGAACTCACATTAGAGTCAAAAAAGAGAGGGGCAGACACTTTATTTCTTTAGAGACACAAGACTGCACATGCTGGGATAGATGCCACCTGGCTGGCTGAGTTTCTCCAGCATTTTGTGCATTACTTTATCACACACACACACACAAAAAATGAGAATATTCATGCTTTTTTTTCTATTAGCAAAATGCCAGATTATAAGAATTTGGTTTGCTTTAAAACGCAACATTTTTTTTGCGAGAGATTAAATTAAAAGGAATGATTCTAATTTCTTTTGACTTTATTTTGGAGTCATGCACCACTGAAGTGAGCAAAGGATAATGAGAACTGTAATTGACAGACAGCCTGTTAAGTCACCCTTTGCACTGCCAACACACCCGCCCTGCCACCACTATTTTAGTCTGTGCTCAATATTTCCTGAAGGTCAGAGTGGATGAGTTCTTGCGTTCACACCCTCCGTATTTAATTTAAGAAAAAAGGAAGCAACAAATAGGCACTGTTGCAAGTGGAAACCTACACTTTAAAGACTTGGATCCACAAATTAAGAACATAAGAAAAGCAATGTTTAATTCAGAATTTTGAATATATTCCTTGATTCAGTTAGATCGTAGTTCCATGTCGTTTATTAGTTTATCTACATTTGATTGTTTTTAATTCTTTTGTCCAGCAAAATCTATTATTCTCAATTCTTCTAGTATTCAGTTTTTTGGGTGATTTTTATGTGAAGTGTTATGCCCCCTTTCCAAAGTTCTGCAATGACTGGAGTACAAAAACAAGCAAACTTTCTCCAGTTGCACAGGGATTTAGTGAGAGCACACCTTGAGTACTTTGGTAGTTTTAGTCTGTCCAGAAAAGGAAGGATATACTGACCTTGGAATCTGTGATGTGCAGATTCACTAGATTGATTTTTGGGATAAAGGGCAAACCTATGAGGAGAGATTGAGAAAAAATGGTCTATGCCCACCGTTCAGAAAAATGAGAGATAATTTCAGAGAGCAATATAGCATGGATACAGGCCCTTCGGCCCAATGAGTCCATGCCAACCAGTGTGCCCACCTGTCCAGTCCCAATTTCCTGTATTCGGCCCATATCCCTCTAAGCCCCACCTCTGCATGTACCTATCCAAGTGCTTCTCAAATTATACTATGGTACCTGCCTCAAACACTTCTTCTGGCAGCTCATTCCATATACTCACTACCCTCTGCGTGAAAAAGTTGCTGCTCAAGTTCCTTTTAAATCTTTCCCCTCTTACCCCTAGTTGTTGACTCCCCGACCATGGGGAAAAGACTGCTACAATCCACCTTATCTATGCCCCTCATGATTTTATAAACCTCTATGAGATCACCCCTCATTCTATAAAGAGCTAACCTGGTCAACCTTTCTCTGTAACTCAGGCTGTCTAGTCCTGGGAATATCCTCATAAATCCTTTTTGCATTCTTTCCAGTTTAACCACATCTTTTAAATAACAGGATGACCAAAACTGTACACAGTACTCCAAGTGCGGCTTCACCAGCAACTTATACAACTGCAACATAATGTCCCAACTCCTATACTCAATGCCCTTACTAATGAAGGCCAGCCTGCTAAACTACTTTTTCATCCCGTCTACCTGTGACGCTGCTTTCAACAAATTATGCACTTGTATTGCTAGGTCCCTCTGTTCCATTACACTCCCTAGTGCCCTACCATTCACAGTACAAGTCCTATGCTCATTTGACTTTCCAAAATGCATCACCTCACACTTATCTGTATTGAAAAACATTTGCCACTCCTCAGACTACTTCCCTAACTGATCAAAATCCCCTTGTAAACTCCGATAACCTTCTTCACTATCAACAACACCTCCTAATCTCATGTCATCTGCAAATTTACTAATCAAGCCTTGTGCATTTGCATCCAAGTCATTTATATAAATAACAAATAACAAGGGTCCCAACACCGATCCCTGTGGCACACTACTAGTCACCGGCCTCCGTTCAGAGAAACAACCTTCAACCACCACCCTCTGCTTCTACCTTCGAGTCAATTTTGAATCTATCTAACTAGCTCTCCCTGGATTCCATGGGACCTAACCTTCCAGACCAACCTGCCGTGTGGGACCTTGTTGAAGGCCTTGCTAAAGTCCAAACAGACAACATCCAATGCCAGACGCTCATCAACCTTTTTGGTTACCTCTTCAAGAAACTCTAAAAGGTTCATCACGCATGCCTTTCTACAAAACCATGCTGACTCTACCTAATCAGACTGTATATCTAAATGCTGATAGATTCTGTGCTCCAGAATTCCCTCCACTAACTTCCCCACTACTGATGTCAGGCTGACTTGCCTGTAGTTCCCTGGCTCGTCCTTGGTACCCTTCTTAAACAACAGAACAACATTAGCCACCTTCCATTCTTCAGGAACTTCACCAGTGGCTAATGATGGAGAAAAATCTCTGCAAGGGCCTCTGCAATTTCTCCCACAAAGTCCTAACATGCACTCGGCCAGGCCCTGGGGATTTATCCACCTTGATGCACTGCAAGGCTGCAAATACCTCCTCCCCAGTAATATGAATATCCTCTAAAACATCTCCACTAGTTTCCCTTATCTCTTGAGCAACCATGATTTTCTCCTTTGTAAACATCAAGAAGAAATATTTGTTAAAATTCCCACCCATCTCATGCAGCTCAAGACATGAGTGGCCCTGCTGAAAGGGACCTCCTGTCTCCCTGGCCACCCGTTTACTCTTAATATAGCTGTAGAATCTCTTGGGATCTTCCTTAAACCTTACCTGCCAGATCCATCTCATACCGTCTCTTTGCCCTCCTGACTTCCCTCTTGAGTGTTATTAATCTTTTTATTGTCATCAAGGGATTCATTCATCCTAACTTCTGAAACACAAAGTATGCTTCCTTCTTTTTCTTGACAAGAGCTTCAATTTCCCTCATCAGCCAAGGTTCCCCAAACTTTCCAGGTTTACCCTTCACCCTTACAGAAACACGCTGCTCCTGGACTCTTTATATCACACTCTTAAAAGCCTCCCACTTGCTATTCATTCCTTTCCCTTCAAACAGCCTCACCTAATTGACCTCTGCTAGATCCTGCCTAATTCCCCCAAAACTAGCCCTGCTCCAAAACTAGCCCTAACCTGTGGCCCTGTCCTATGCTTTCCCAACACTGTCTTAAAACTGATAGATTATGGTCACTAGAGCCAAAGGGCTCCCTGACAGGCACTTCAGTTACCTGCCCTACTTCATTCCCTAAGAGAGAACCCAGTATTGCACTCTCCCGAATAGGGCCCTCTATATATTGACCCAGGAAACTCTCCTGGACACATTTCGCAAATTCCACCCCATCTGGACCTTTAACACTCTGGGTAGTCCAGTCCATGCCGAGGAAATTAAAATCTCCCACTAATACAACCCTATTATTCTTACAACCACGAGCAATTTCTCTACACATCTGCTCCTCAAGTTGCAGCCCCACTGGAGTGACCCTCCCCTTCTTGTTTCTAAGTTTTCCCCTTATGGCCTCACTGGATGATCCCTCAAGAATTTCATCACTGGGTCTTGATGTTCTCTGGGATCAAGGGATATGGGAATGGTACAGGAAAGTGGTGCTGAGGAGAAAGATCGGTCATGTTTTTGTTGAATGGTGGGGCAGGCACGAGGGGCTGATACTTTAGTGCCACATGCCCCACCCTCCACAGATGGGAATCCGTCAGGAAGGGGACAGTCTGCGGTTGATACTTTCTTTCCTCCCCCATGAAAACCACTGACTGTGCCCCTACCCGAGCACCACAGTGACTGGGCATGACACAAGCAACAGAACTTACAAAAAGTGAACTTGAACTCTGCTGCTTCCTGTTATCCTTTGAGTAGTCTCGTCCTCTTGTTACAAAGTGCAGCCTCCGTGGCAGGTGGCCGCAGTAGGTGGACAGGGCGGCTCAGTGAAGGGCAGCCCAGATATCCCACTGCGACACTGGCGTGAGGTTGTGACTTTACCTCAAGCTGGACGGGGGGGCATTAAAGCTCCCTGTGACTTCTACCTCCATGATTTCCGCGCCACTCTCCTGAGTGCCTGTTCTTTTGTCCCAGAGATTATCCCCTGAAAACATCCAAGCACAAGAAATGTGTGGCATGATTGTTTTTACTACTTAAGATCAGGTAATGACTCCTTCCGACAAATGACGGTCGTTATCATCAACATTCCAGGGATTACTGTGGACCAGTACTCACTTGGACCAGCCACATAAATGTAGTGGAAGCTGGGTGCCCTACAGCAGATGAATCTCTGCTTGATTCTCCAATCCTCTCCTCCGTCCACAAGGCACAAATGAGGAGTGTGATGGAACGCTCCCCACTTGCTTGGATGAGTGCAGCTCCAACAACACTCAAGAAGTCCAATAGCACCGGGATGAAGCCGCCCATTGGATCAGTTCTCCACCTACCAGCCTAAATCATTTATTCCCTCCACCATTGGCTCGTAGTGGGAATACCTTCACCGGGAATACTGCCTCAGGCTCGCCACCACCTTCTCAAAGGCAGTTGGGAATGAACAGCAAATGTTGCCCACATCCTGGACAATGGCTGTGAGATGATGGTTAAAGTGATGGGCAAAAATACAGGAGGATGTGAGGAGAGACATTTTTCAGCACGGCTACATTTTTAAGGGAGGCACGGTAGCGTAGCGGTTAGTGTAACGTCATTTCAGTGCCAGCGACCTGGGTTCAATTCCAGCTGCTGTCTGTAAGGAGTTTGTACGTTCTCCCCGTGTCTGCGTGGGTTTCCTCC
>JARFYF010000084.1:41983038-41994794 GCA_030265395.1 Rhina ancylostomus
ACAGTTGGCATAGTTAGTAAGTTTGAGGATGCGGAGTGACTTTATAGAGGTATATAAAATCAGGAGGGGCGTAGATAAAGTCACAGTCTTTTTCCCAGGGTATGGGGTCCAAAACTAGAGAGCATATATTTAAGGTGAGAGGGGAAAGATTTAAAGGGAACCTGAGGGGCAGCTTATTCACACTGAGGGTGGTGAGTATATGTATGGAATGAGCTGCCAGGGGAAGTGGTAGAGGTGAGTAAAATCACAACATTTAAAAGACATTTGGACGGATACGTTGTTAGGAAAGGTTTAAAGGAATATGGGCCAAAGGCAGGCAATTGGGAGTAGCTCAGGTGGGCAACTTGGCTGGCATGGACAAGTTGGCTGAAGGGCCTGTTTCTGTGCTGCATAACTCTATGATGTTATGACTCTAAAAGCTATGCCATCAGAACATAAATTTCCATCTCCCTTATACATACATGCATATAACCTGTTACTTGTTAAAATAACTTTTCCTCAGTAAACTCTTTCAAAACTTTTGCTTTCTACAAAATTATTTGAAACCAATTACAGTAAAACTCTGATAATCCACTTTCCAATTGCTTGGTAGTCTTGATAGTTCAGTATCTTGCTCACTGCCTGATATTTCCTGCACTGCTTATAAATGCACTGGGTAGCTGTTAGAACATAGAACATTACAACACAGTACAAGCCCTTCAGCCCACAATGTTGTGCCAATATTTAAGATCTATCCAATGTTGTGCCGACTCTAAGATCTGTCTAACCCTTCCCTCCCACATAGCCCTCCATTTCTCTATTATTCATGTGTCTATCTAAGTCTCTTAAATGTCCCTAATCTATCTGCCCCCACAACCTCTGCCAGCAGTGCGTTCCACACCCCCACCACTCTCTGTGTAAAAAACTGACCTCTGACATCCCCCTTATATCTTCCTCCAATCACCTTAAAATTATGCCTCCTCGTGTTAGCCATAAATACGTTCACAAGCTTTTTATAGTTTTGCTAGCACCCAATTTCCATGCTCCTTATAAACTCACCAGGGTTTATAAGGCCCTGAGGGTACAGAATCTGTATGTTACTGTTAGAATAAAAGGCAGGGCTAACAGGTTTAGGGAACTTTGGTTTTCAAGGTATATTGAGGCCCTAGTAAAGAAAAAGGAGGTGCATATCAGGAATAGGCAGTTAGGATCAAATGATGCACTTGAGGAGTATAAGAAATGCAAGAGAACACTTAAGAGAGAAATCAGGAGATCAAAAAGAGGACATGAGATTGCTCTGGCAGACAAGGTGAAAGAGAATCCCAATGGTTTCTCTCGCTATATTTAGAGCAAAAGGGTGGCAAGGACAAAATTGGTCCTCTTGAAGATCAGCATGGTCATGGAGCCGAAAGAGATGGGGGAAAATCTTAAATGAATCTTTTGCATCCATATTTACTCTGGATAGAGAGAGACACACGGGGACTACAGAACTGAGGCAAATGAGTAGTGAGGACATGGACCATATCCGGATTACAGAAGAGGAGATGCTGGCTGTCTTGAGGCGAATGAAGGTGGATTAATCCCCAGGTGTCCCCTCGGATCTTGTGGGAGACTAATGCAGAAATTGCAGGGGCCCTGACAGAAATATTTAAAATGTCCTTAGCCACAGATGAGGTGCCAAAGGATAGCTGTTGTTCCATTGTTCAAGAAGGGCTCTAAGAATAAGCCGGGAAATAATAGGCTGGTGAACCTGACATCAGGTGTGGGTAAATTATTGGAAGGTATTCTAAGGGACAGGATCTACAAGTATTTGGATAGACAGGGCCTGCTTAGGGACAGTCAACATGGCTTTGTGGGTGGTAGGTGACGTCTAACCAATCATATAGAGTCCTTCAAGGATATTACCAAAAGGTCAATGAGGGAAAGGTGGTGGACATTATCTGCATGGACTTTAGCAAGGCCTTTGGCAAAGTCCCGCATGGGAGGCCACTCCAGAAGGTTAAGGCGCTTGGCATTCAGGATGAGGTGGCCAATTGCATTCAAGATTGGCTTAGCAGGAGAAGCCAGAGCGGTAGTAGATGGTTGTCTCTCTGACTGGATGCTTGTGACAAGTGGTGTGCCGCAGGGACTGGTGCTAGGTCATTGTTGTTTATTATCTATATTAATGATTTAAATGATAATGTGGTAAACTGGATCAGCAGTCTTCCAGTACTTCACCCATGGCTAATAATGATTAGACAGGGTCATAAAGAGACCTTTTGGCACTTTGGCCTTCATAAATCAGGGCACTGAGTACAGGAGTTGGGATGTTATGTTGAAATTGTACAAGACGTTGGTGAGGCCAAATTTGGAGTATTGTGTGCAGTTCTGGTCACCTACCTACAGGAAAGATATCAATAAGCTTGAAGAGTGCAGAGAAAATTTATAAGGATGTTGCTGGGACTTGAGGACCTGAGTTATAGGGAAAGGTTGAGTAGGTTAGGACTTTATTCTCTTGAGTGCAGAAGAATGTCAGGAGATTGTATAGAGGTATATAAAATTATGAGGGGTATAGATATGGTGAATGCATACGGGCTTTTTCCTCTAAAATTGGGTGAGACTAGAACTAGAGGACATAGGTTTAGGCTGAAAGGTGAAATATATAAGGGGAATCTGGGGAGGAACTTCTTCACTGAGAGGGTGGTACGAGTGTGGAAGTGATGGGCGCAGGTTCAATTGTAACATTTAAGAGAAGTTTGGATAGGTACATGGGTGGGAGGGGTTTGGAGGGATATGATCCAGGTGCAGGTTGATGGGACTAGGCAAGAAGATCAGGTCGGCATGGACTAGATGGGCCGAAGTGTCTGTTTCTGTGCTGTAGTACTCTATGATTCTATGACCCTCTTTCCAGCATTGCTTTATGAACTCATTAAGATCTGTTCCTACACTCCTTTTAAGTTTATGGGAGCCTCATTCCCATGCTCTCTTTAAATTCACCAGGGCCATACTTCCCACGCTCCCTTTAAGCCCACTGGGCTTTGTTTACGACCCTCTCTTTCAACTCATCTAGTTCACTGAAAATATTACTATACTCATGTGTAACATCTGAAAAAAGTTAACTAAAAATGTGTTGTTTTAATAGGAATAACTTCCAATAGTCTAGAAAATATGCCTATCTGGCACCACCAAAGTACTGAAGGTACCAAACCATTAGAATTTTACTGTACAGAGAATTTTTTAGAACTGAAAAAATAGAATGTACAGCATAGCTGAGTCAACAGTATTGATACATCATGGGAAGGAAAATACATGGCACTTAGAGAACCTAATCTAAATTCTGCTCACAGAGTCAAAGCTTCAGGCAGAAGTATCAAAATGAGATTCAGCCTTTTGGAAGAGACTGTGGCCTTCATAAAAAACTTGCATGGAAATGTTAAAATAATACAATGCAGCAGAAAAATGTATTCATTCATTTGTGAAATATGCAATTACCTTTTTCAAAAAATGCTTTAATTTCTGGTACAGAGGTTACAGTTCCTGAATCAAAATAAAATCAGAAAGCAATTTAAGGAGCCTCAGTGGCAAAATTATATGAAGGGTGATATCTGGACTCAAAGCAGCAGCCAGTGTGGGCCAGCAATACACCTTTACCATTGAAATACAATGTCAATAAAAGGTACCTGCAATGAGTTTCCCAAAAATTGTGACACATGAAACGTGTTTACAAATTGATATATTGTATTTTAGCAAGAGGTCAAAAACAGCCTGGTGACGAGAAAGAGAATAATTCTTTTTGGTGTGAGGAGGGGAAAATTTGATGATAAAAGGGAAACCTTCATCAAGGAAGATAAGGTATTAAATTGTCAAAATACAGTAAACTATGATATAAGGTAGGACCAAAGTACATTTTTAAATGTTTATATTATGAAAAGCATATGACTTACTGATAATTATGCAGAATATGGTAGCTATCACATGTTCAAAATAACCAATAAAAAGCAAATGAGATAAATGACTCCAGAAATGATCAAAGGATTGAAATTTTTCTTTTCCTGTTAAGCATCCCTAGCAATTTCTGCTTATTTTATTTTAAATTTCCATTACCTGCAGATTTTGCTTTTCTACAAGGCCAATCAGTCTCTTGGGGATTGTTGCTTAAAGAAAGTGTGCTGAGCAGGACAGTAATAATATCACCAAAAGTAAAGGATTCATGCAATTTCTTTGAACTTCACTCAAACTTCAATTCTATATTTTGCAATCAACTGAAATAATTGTTCTATATAGCTTATTAAAATCCTTACATGAACTTCCTGTCAGCGCAAATTAACATCCCGTTGTCATGTTATTCAGGCAGCAATTCCCTTATGCTCCCATTTGTACTACATCAAAAATTCCCTTGTAAGAATATTTTATCTAAGCCCTATTAATTATGCGATTGATCCTTTGTGCTCACAATGCATATTTCCACAAATTCTGTTTTGTTTTTCTGTACCTACGATATCGCACAAGTGGAAGGTCATTGTGCATGCACTATATTTAACCTTCCAAAATTCACCTTTTGCCCTTCCCTACTCACCTTTATTACATCTCTTATAGCTCTCTTTCCCCCTCTCTCTCTCCCTCGCTCTCCATATCTACAATTTATCACTCCATATCCTCTTCTCAGTTTTCACTCTTTCCCCAATTTCTGATTCCATGTGCTGCTCCCAAAACATTTTTCTAAATCCATTCCATTCTACTAATCTCCATTCCCCCTGTGAGGTCCAAACCATTTACATTATAACCTAAGAACAAAAATGTTAACCACTAGGGTACATTTTTTCCCCATTGTACACTCCCATTACCCTGACTGTTGAATTCACTTAGCTCAACCTACTATTAATGGTGTTAAACTGTGATTACATGATACCTTCATTCTTCCAATAAGTTTCTTGTGAGAAATCTTTTTTAAATGACTTCAGATCATTCATAAATACCAAATACATCCCAGTCCTTTTATCTATTTGACCTCCTTTTCAAACAGAATAGACCAAATTACTTAAACTTAACAATATACTTAACCTGTGTGTCCTCATCATAAATGCTAATCCAATAGGTTTTGATTCATCAGCATATAATGTACATACAGCCCCTTCATCTAAGTCATCAATGTAGATTAACAATAGTTGATACCCTAGGTTGACACCAGAGGTGTCAGAGCTATAATTAAAAACTGGACAAAGTTGGACTTTCTGAACCTAGAAAGGAGATATTTGAGAGGTGATCTTATTAACAATGCTAGACTGTTAAAATGTATAATTCATTTTCACTGTGAAAGTAGAATTAGAAATCAATATCATTAAGACAAATATGGGGAAATTCTTCTTCACAGAAAGAGTGATTAATGTGCAGAATACACTGCCAGGCAGAGAAATATGGTGATCAAGGATGTAGGACTTAGGGCTCTAATACTTTATGACCATTTGAGGACTAACTTTATTTTCACTAAGGGAAAAACTAATTATAAAGGAAGATAAATTTATTTGATGCCAAAATTGGGGAAAGTTGATGGTCATTTTAAGTTCCATTGCAATGAAAATGAAGGTGAAGGAGTTATATTCAGCAGCAACAGTGTGAATCAACACGAGCAGACAGAAGATATGGGTGATACAAAGGCTCTACTGTGGGTGGCTTTGAAAGGAGGACTAAACTGATGGAGAAAATCCAGATGGGGCAAAATCAAATTTTGAATTGCAGTGAAACTTGATATGGATATGGCTTGAATAATCAGTATTTTGACTGGGTGGGGCTAAATAAGAAATATGGTGAATTAAGGAGACGGTGTTTTAGGAGCAGAAGATGGAAACATGCAGGGCAATGAATTACGAATTGCAGCAAAGGTAGGAGAAAATAAAGGGTGTGCTACAGCTCTTAACTTTGATTGTGTTTATTGCACTCGACAAGATAATTCTTCTCACTTGGTGATTTCAGAACACAATCTATGTCAATTTTAATAGAAAATTAGTATGATGAACAGTTCCAAAGATGAAGAATGTACAAAGAGCCTAACATATGGATATAACTTTAGATACACCCAAAATTATATTAATATGAGCTACATTCTGAGATGGGTTGATTTACAGGGTTACTAAACTAACTTTAACAATTTAAATACCAACAATTTTGGGGCATGATTGAGGTAATTAGGAGCTTCTTCATGCACTGGACATCAGGGTAGTCCAAAAAAAAGGTTTTGAGAACTTTATGTAGGATTACATCAGATATCCAAGGCAAAAATAGGCATTCTTTTATTTTTACTTATTCATTTTTCAGGATAGATGCAAAGATCAGAATCTCACTATTCAGAATCTCAGTATTGCTGGCGTGTCCAGCACTTACAGTAAAACTCAGCAAATTCATTATCCTGATAGCTCTGCAACTAACTCAGCGGGTGCTGATTCTCACTTTAACACACCAGGGCTCTGGTTCCTGCAATAATGTAGATGCATAGAAAGATGAATGACAATACAATATCATTCACATGCTACTAGATCTTCCTGGTTACAGAAAGGCAAATGAAATAATATTTCTTTCAGAGAGGATTTCTGATGGTACAGTATGGATAGGTATCAGTAATCTGCAGCCACCGATATTTATGAAACTCCATCTAGTGGCCAGAGTGAGCTAATCAAAGTAGGTACAGATGATTTGGAAGGCTGAGTCTGTCAAGGGCTGAACAGAGTATAAACTTTGATGTACACTTTACATATGGAAGGTATCTAAAAGAGAAACTAGCAACAAATAAAAATCAGAATTAAACCACTAGTGATGTCAAAGGGCAGAACTATTTAACAAAGGTTTGTACATGGATGGCAACAAATTGGCCAGTGCCCATAACCAAACAATAAAAAAAGTTTCATGGGAAATGTGAGGTAGAAAAGATTAACAGTGAATACTGTTTATGAAGACTGCTGAGTGTGGCCAACTATTCAATTGTTCAACACTGACAAAATACTGAGCATTTGAGTAACGTACAATAACAGTTTACGGAGTACATTTGAAACATATTATTCCCTTTTGTGCCCTAGATGGCTTGTGACCTACCTCTGGAGCTTTCTGCACACTTACCATGACAGCAGACAGCTGCAATATACATTAAAGTTGACATGAAGGAAAATAACACTACTGGAGGGGAGAGGATGGGAGCTCCAAAGTTTACTGAGAGAATTAGAAGTCATGGTTAGTGAAATTTATGCAGAAGGGAGATCTTGTATGCTTGTGTGGGTGAGGGAGGCAAAAGACCCACCAGGGACACCACTATTAAAAGACACCGGCAGGATTTGGCTTGAATTGTCTCCTCCACGACTGGTGATAGAGTAATGCTACAAGAAATTTCATCACCTTACAAGATCCCTCAGGTATAATGATACAACCTGAAGTCCTTCATCTCTTCCATTTAAGTGAATCTGGAATAGGAGGGAGGCCACCAGCAGGGAAGAGGGATTCTTGCAAGTTCAGTTACTCAGGAAGCTGAAGGACACCATCTTCCTCATAGGCAAAAGGCCACCAATACCCAAACCATCTCATGAACAGAGGAGGCTATATGTAGAGACAAGAAACTATAGATGCTGGAATCTGGAGCAAAAAACAATGAAGGAATTCAGTGGGTCGAGCAGCATCTGTGGGGCAGAAGAAATTGTTGATGTTTTGGGCTATATGTAATCTCCCAAATATGCTTACTAATAGTGTTTCATTGTGATCTCTACATCCCCTTTGACTGATCAACAGTAGACACCTGCTTTGCCAAATCTGCTGCTGCTTTACCAATTTAATTAAATTCTCTGAAGAGTTAACAAAATGTATTGATGAATGCATTGTGGCTGATGGACTACCTGCCTTTGATCCAAAAGTTTAGAATCCATGGGATTCATGGAAAATTGGCAATTTGGTTCCAAAACTGGCTTATTGATAGGAGGCAAAGACTGATGGTGCAGAGCTGTTATTGTGATTGGAAGCCTGTGCCCAGTGGATGAGTGCTGGGAACCTTAATGTTTGTTATATACATTAGCAATTGGGTTATGAATATAAGAAGTATGATTAATAAGTTTGAAGATGACACTAAATTAGGTAGAGTTGTTGATAGTGAGGATAGTTGAAGCCTACAGAATGCTGAATAGCAAAAGCACACATGAATAGCAAAAGCACAATTGATCAATTGATAAGATAAGCAGGGCGATGGCAGGTGGAATTGAATCACATTAATTCTGAGGTATGCACTTTGCAATGCCTAATAAGGGTAAGGCATACACAGTGATTTGTAGGGCCTTAGGCAGTATTGAAGAACAAAGGGACATTGGTGTACAAATTCAAAGATTCCTGGAGGTGGCAGCAGAGGTCGATACAGTGGTCATGAAGACCTACATTGGCCAGGGCATTCTATATAAGAACAGGAATGTTATTGTACAACTTTATAAAACATTGGTTAGGCCACAGCTGGAATACTGTTCATAGTTTTGGTCATCATATTACAGGAGGCAGTGATTGCACAGGAGAGCGTGCAGAGGAGATTCACCAGATGTTGCCTGGGATCAAAACTAGTGTTTCAGTTATGAGGAGAGATTGGATAGGTTGAGTTTGTTATCCTTGGAGCAGAGGAAGCTAAGGAGTGACCTGATCGAGATAAAATCATGGGGGGCATGGATAGATAAGATAGTAGGAAGCTTTTCCCCACAGCAGAGATATCTCAAACTAGAGATAGGTTTAGAGTGAGGAATAAGGGCTTTAGAGGGGACCTGAGGAAGAACCTTTTTACCCAGAGAGTGACTGCAATCTAGAATGTACTGCCTGAGTGAGTGGTGGAGCCAAGTATTCTCACAACATTTAAAAGCTATTTAGACAAGCACTTAAATCACCAATGCATTGAAGTCTATGACCAAGTGGTTGTAAATGGGATTAGTATAGACAGGTAAATGGTGGTCATTATGGACCTGGTAGGCCTGTTTCTGTATGTCTCCATGACTATGAATCTAAATGTGTTTTGGGTGTTATTTATTAAAACAACTATTTTCCATTTGCCTTTGCAGAATTTTGGGGATTAAAGAGACCACCCTTTTTCTTCCTCCAGAGTACCTGAAGAAACGGAACAGGAGGAAAGACTGGAATAAGAGGAGGTGGATGAGGATGTTGTATCATTGTACCTTAAACCTCACAGCACCTCCTCAAGACTAGAACATGAGGGATCAGCAGAATAAGTAGAGGGACACTAGAAACCTGCTGTCTGGCAGCAGGCATTGAGAATCTGGTGTGAGAGCTCACGTAGTTGGGGGAACAAATATTCATTTTTTTCTGGCTGCCCCGGGGACTCAGATAAGGAGAGCAAATGGAACACTTTCATGGCATGATTGATGCAATGTACAGAAAGGAGCTCTGTGAGCTCAGATGCCTGCTTCAGCAAATGCAGATGACAAATATTGTAGAGGAGGCCATCTCCAAGCTGTCACAGGAGGTTGTGTAAAGCCAGGAGACCTTGAGTTCAACTCTGAACATGTCATACATTTTGTTGTTGGGGATCAATGACAATCCCATCACATGGCACCTATTGGTTGAACTAATAGCTGCTGGTGAGTTTCAGACAGTGAACATACAAAGCTCTAGCTGCTTCTATATAGCCTCACTGTGATCATTCTGAAGGCCACGTCCATGATGCACGGGACCAGCTTTGAGCTGTTTTAGAACAGCGATATATCAGCAGGGAACAGCTTGATATCCTCCACGAGCAGAGAGATGGAACTTATGAGCAGGTTATTATTCTTATTGAGTAGCAAGATGCCATTTGTAAACAGACTGTTGCTGACATGGACAAAACCCATGTGCAGCTTATAGTTCTCCAGGAGCAAAAAGGTGTTGCAGATGAGCATTCTATGAACACTTCATAAAAATGTGTGCATCAATAAAGTCAAACATCTCGCCGGGTCAAGTCATCTTATGCCGCATTGTTAAAATTCCATATATCTGTCCAGCCAGTGTAATACCAGCTGCAAATTCTGATCTTTACAAGCAAAGTACATCTCCTATTGGACTCAGGAAGGATTCAATGATCTCAGGCTCACTTTCCCTGTTCATATCAGAACCGATCGGTTCTGCTGTAGGTTATCCATCTGTGATTTTTCTCCCTCATGTTATATTTTCTCATGACATAGCCGGGAGGTATTGTTGCAGCTATGTAGGACCCTAGTCAGACCCCACTTGGAGTACTGTGGTCAGTTCTGGTCACCTCACTAAAGGAAGGATGTGGAAGCCATAGAAAGGGTGCGGAGGAGATTTACAAGGATGCTGCCTGGAATGTGGAGCATGCCTAATGAAAGCAGGTTGAGGGAACTCAGCCTTTTCTCCTTGGAGCAACGGAGGATGAGGGGGGACTGGATAGAGGTATATGAGGCATTGATCAGGTAGATAGTCAGAGGCTTTTCCCTAGGGCTGAAATGGTGGCCACAAGAGGACATAGGTTTAAGGTGCTGGGGAGTAGAAATAGAGGAAATGTCAGGGGTAAGTTTTTTATGCAGAGAGTGGTGAGTACGACACTGCCGGCAACAGTGGTGGAGGGGGATATGATAGGGTCTTCTAAGAGATTTTTGAATAGGTACATGGAGCTAAGAAAAATAGAGGGTTATGGGTAAGCCTAGTAGTTTCTAGGGTAGGGGCATGTTCGGCACAGCTTTGTGGGCCGAAGGTCCTGAATTGTGCCGTAGGTTTTCTATGTCTCTATTAATTGTCTTCATAATGCCAATTTCAGCTTGATGGACTCCTCTACTTTTTATGAGAATGTTCAACAAAGGTCATAGGTTTCACTCATAAGCACCCATAAGTTTATGCTGGCATGAGGGAAAGGCATAGTGCATGATCTGTGACATCACTTGGCATGTAGCTGTTTCCAGGAATACATCATTTGGAAAGCTTCTCTGTGTAATTTACATGAGAAACTGGCAGAAGTGGATGTAATTTCTGGGCTACATTATTCATTTGAGGTTTATATTGATCAGAAGCTGACCATATTGAGAGAGTGTCTTACTTATCGCTGAACCACCCTATTTCCTTTGGCTAGCAAGACTGGTCCCTTGCTGTGCAGTGGGAGGCAGAATCTCTTAGTCTTTGTGTCAGTGGGCAGTCCCCATCATTCCCTGAGATTTTATAACACAACTAGACTGCTGAATGATTGGAGACCTTGAACTATTCATGTGGTCTCAGGCTCCGTCTGGGACTCCATGTATGTGGGAAGGAGAGAGCTTGGAGAGAAGTGAAACAATTTTCTGAACTTGGTAAGTCCAAATAATTGTTTATTCAAAGGTATTTTGGGTAAACAATTAAATGAAGATAATATTTTTAAAAATACTTTTACAATGTTTCAAATTCCTGCTTCGTCCCAATGATCGACAGGGAAATCCTGGTGACATTTCTCATGGGGGTTGGGTATGGGTATAATAGCACACCCAGCCCCAAAGCAGGACACTACCAACATGTGCCGGCAAGGATTTTCACATCAATCATCCCTGAAACAAAGGAGGAAGTTGCTTCATAAATGCACAAGACCCAGTCACTTGACCTACCCTGCTCACTGACAACTGATGAATGCCATGAAATGCATAATTAGTTACTGACCTCAGTCAGGACTTCAAAAAACTGCAGTTGCTACAAATCTGAAATAAAAACAGGAGATGAAAATCCAATCTGCAGATAGGACATAGAAGAACATAGAAAAACTACAGCACAATTCAGGCCCTTCGGCCCACAAAGCTGTGCCGAACATGTCCCTAACCTAGAAA
>JARFYF010000084.1:42018122-42037825 GCA_030265395.1 Rhina ancylostomus
AGAGGATCTAAGGGATAATTTCAGTGTAGTTGGCATCTGGAATGAGCTGCCAGAGGTGGTGGTAGAGGCAGTGCAATATTTAAGAGGCATCCAGGCAGATCCTTGAATGAGCAGAGCATAGAAGGATATATAATAAGTGAGATTTGTAAAGATGGGCATGATGGTTGGAATATACATGGTGGGCTGAAGGACTAGTTTCTATAATGTACAACTCTGACTCTAATCAGAATGTCTCAAAATGGGTACAAATGTTTGAGGTTAGTACATGAAAATAGTTGTTTTTGACTTGGACTTCGCAATTGCTGCTTTAAAATTTTATAACATGAAATATTTCTACTATTTGCAAATGTACTGCCAAAAGTACCATCAAATTCCCTCTTAAATGAGCTGAACTGATGCTGTACCTGGCCAAGACTTAATCCAATACCAAATAGCACTAAATGCATTTTGGACAGATTTTTAGTGACTCATTGAAATTTAAAACTTGCTCATCAGAGGAATATAAACAATCTAACCATTCAAATTCGTTGCTATGTATCATACAAATTTCCACATAGCTTCTGAAAAATCATCAGGGAGAACATGAGCAAATCAGCTTAAGAAATGGGGTTAGGCCATCTGGCCTTTTGAGCAGTTCTGCTTTCAGTAAAATGAGGGTTGATTTTCAACCTTGGTTTCATTTTCTGAATTATCCCCTTATCCCTTGATTCTCCATATTTGAAATCTCTTTGCTTCCTGTTTTGAATTAACTCAGTAACTGAGGCTCCACAGCCCATAAGGTAAATACTTCCAAAGATTCACCATCCTCCTGAAGGAAAAAGTTGTCCCCCTCAGTCGTAATTGGCTTGCCCCCTACTCTGAGACTGAGGCCATTTAATTCTAGACTTCTCAGCCAAGGGAAACATCCTCTCTCCATCCAATCTATTGAGCCCTGAAGGAATTTTGGAAGTTTCAGTGGTATCTTCGCTCATTCTTCTGAACTTTAGAGAATGTAAGTCTGGTCTAAATGGTCTCCTCTTGTATGGCAAACCTGCCATTCCAGGAACCAGTCTGGTGAATCTTTGTCACTCTACAAGTGTATTCTTGCCAAAGGAGACTAAAACTGTACACGATACTCCAGGTGTTAATTCACCAAGACTGTATATAATTGCAGTAAAGTATCTGAACTCAAAACCTCTTGGAATAAACCATTTGCATGCTTTGTTAATTTCAGTGACTGGTATGTGAGGATATCTTGGTCTCTTCAGTGTTCCCCAATTTAACACTGTTGTAGAAAATATTTTCTGTTTTGTGCACCAAAGTGGATGACCTTGCATATCTCCACATTATACTCCATTTGCCATGTTTTCACTTGCTCACTTAGCTTGTCTATATCCTCTTGAAGACTTTTTCTTTACAATCTCCTTCCTATTCAGATTCTCGCCCTTAGTTTTTTAATCAGTAGCAAAGTTTGAAATATGACACTTGGTGTCCTTGGTTAAATCATTGATATAGATAATGAGTATAGCTGGGATTTGCACATTGATCCCATGGATAGCCACTAGTTAAAGCCTGCCAAGCTGAGAAAGACCCACCTGTTCCCACTTTCTACTTTCTGTCTTCTGTCCAACAACCAGTTTTCATTCCCATGTTGGTATATTGCCTTCAATTCCACATGCTCTTTAATCTTGCTGACCAACCTGTGCAGAACTGTATCAAAAGCATTCAAAAAAATTAAATCCCTGTGACTCATTGGTTTCTCTTTTCTATTGTACTAGTCACATCCCTGAAGAACTCTGGATAAAATTAATTGTCAAATAATGACAGCAATTTAAGTTTTTCATGCATTCCTGAATTGTTCCTTTTGCAGTCTGGAAGAATCATTGAAGCACAAGATAGTGATGTCAGTCAGGAATTGGACAGCCAGTCTTCTGCAGGATCTGCTGTGAATCGGAGATATGTTTTGCCAAGTGGAAGAATCATGCCAAACACAATTTTTGTTGGTGGAATTGATTTTGAGGTATTTTTATTTGCTAAATTGTAATATTCTTGAAATTTTTAAATCTGTATGGACATGAAAAACTTTAGCAATAGCTGAATGGTGCTCCTTATTCAGGAGTATTTACTCCAGGGTATTTATTCAGTTTGATTTTATTTCAGATTTCATAGGTTAGTTTTTTTAGCATGTATTTTTCATCCCTGCAATTTTTTTGCACCTCTGTAGCCAAGAGACCAGCAGGACTAAATTCTATACCCTTCTTCCTCCCTCAAACTTTCTTCACTGCTGGAAGAAGCCACAGTCTAAATTTACCAAATAAAAACAAAACAGCAATTGTCCCATTTGGAATCGCATGAGCTTTCCTTTGTTCCATGGTTCTGAGGAGAAGAAACGTGGTAGAATACAGACATTCAACTGCAGAGGCAAGAATGAGCGAGGCTCCCAGAGCAACTTTTCCACTTTTCAACAAAGGTAAATTTCATTGAAGGATAAAGAATCTGTATCTAGCTAAGAAGTAAAGGAATAATACAAGATTGGAATAAAAGGTAAACATTTTGAAGATTAGAAATAGGCCAAAAGAAAAGTTGAAATTTGGCGAAGTCTAAATTGTATCAATGAGGAAATGAGAAAGCTCTTGGGTGACAAAAGCTGCAGTGCTGTGAAGTGTGTAAATTCTTGCCCTCTGCTGCTGGATGGGAACTGGTTAAAAGCTCAACCTGCCACTGGCACTCCCATAACAATGAAATGCTTTAAAATGATCTGGTAGCTGGGTGGAGTGAGCCACTGAGGAAATACACATTGACTGCCTGAGAAGGTTGTCATCAAGCAGGCTGGGGTGAGCATCACAGCCACTCGGCACTGAGATATGGTGCTTGCAGCTGCAGGCCAGAATGGTGAATGTGGGCCACTAGCAACTGCTGCTTCATGTGATAAACTGCCCATGTGGTCTTGCATAACTACCTATTGGGTGTGATGGAAGCTGCTGTGTACCCATCTCTGGGTGCACAATTCTCCTTGGTCTGGAGACCTATCTATTGTAACAAGCAGCCGGTATTAAAGTTGGTTGATAGAATGAAATGGGAAGCACTCGGAGGAATTGCTAAACTTCCTGTGAGTGGCAGGCTTTAAGGTTAACCAGAATTATTATGTACAAAGTATAAGGACAGACCTGCTGGTAGGCACCCAAATGTATCTTTCCTTTAAGAAAAATGATTATGTCTAACCTATTCTACCTTTTTCTCAAAGGCAACCTGCCTATTTCAGTCCAATGCTGGGGTCCTTGGTAAAGTTTTGGGGATTGTGTGATGTTGCATATTGGATAATGCTGGTGCTGGTGATTGAGTTTTTAAATGCTGTGGGTAATTGTTTAAGTCACTAACTGCATTTTTTTAAAAAAAGGCTGCAGTGTTTTAATCAAATAACTTTATTTAAAAAAACAAGCGGGTAAATTTAGTTAGAAGTCATGCAGCTATTATTTCAATTTACTCAATGACTTTGAACCTACATTTTTGTTATTGCTCAAATTACAAAATACTAAAATAGTTTAAGTACCAGTAGGCTTGAGGTGGGAAGTCAGGAAAATCATCTTATGAAGGCCAGATGCAGTTTCTTAATCAAATATAAACATTTACTTGAAATTCTTTGATATCCTTTACAAGTCACTGTAATTTTGTAACTGTTGTACTGATTGCTGTGGTTTTTAACCAAAAGTGGAAAAGTAATTGGCAAGTTGTACTTTGAGAGAGGAAGGGGAGAAAATGGTGCTGTTGTCCAGCATGCTATCCTAAGGATGCTGATTAGAAGGATGTTTTTTTGTACCGTTAAGTCATTGTACCATGCTAGAAGATCCTTTGAGATACTTTGCTGTAGAAAATATTTCCTCAACCCAAAAGTGATAAGATATGGTACAGTAAACTCCCAATTTAAGTTATGCTAAGTATGTATTTTGGTCTTGTGCACACCTCTGTAGAAACTCTCTCTAATTCTTTTGTTCCCTGGTTGAAGTTCAACTTCACAATTTTATAATAATGACTTCATTTTGACCTTGTTGCACCTTCAAGTGTTTTCAGTCTTGCCAGTATTCCATTGTTACAGGTACTCAGTCGACTGTTGTGTACAATCATTCCTATTTATTCATAATTCTCTCTATCGTCATTATCCACTATTGTGGTCACGCAGGCTTGTTCTCTTTACTGACCAGCCTTCAGTACCATATTTCATTATCATGCCATTAGGCCCATGTTGCCATTGTGAAGTTGGTTTAAGTCTTCTGTTCACTTGCGAATTGTAAGTTTCTCCTTCAATTGTCTTAACACAGTATCAATCAGTACAAGATTCTAGTAGTTTTCCAGAGCTGTGCAAACCCAAAGGATGTGTTGAGCTGGCCTAATTTTAGGAGATCGTAAACATTTAAACTACTATTTAACACATCCCACTGATTTTTATTTTCCATGATAGATGGGTGAAGATGAAATGCGAGGCTTCTTTACAAGATATGGTGCTGTGAAGCAAGTTAAAATAATCAGTGATGGAGGTGGTGTTTCAAGAGGGTAAGAAACTCCTTATTTGAAGTGAACTATTGTACAAATGGTTTTGCTAACTATGAAAGTTTGGGTAGAAGAGTTCATTGGCTAAATTTTGGCCTATGGCAAAATGAAGTAAAAGCATAGTGAGATGTTTCTCTTGCAGTTCTGTTCATAACCCTTTATGTAGTGGCTAGACACTTGGAAAATCAAAATACACTTGAGTGGAGTTGACCTAGTTGGAAAACTGGTGTTTGACAAATTTAAGCTTGTATTGGGCAGAGTGGGTAAAGTGGATGTAGCGTATTTGAATTTTCCAAAAATGCAATTGATAGGGTACTATAAGTTAGCTCTGGTGTTGGGGAAAAATATTCCTGTAGAGAATTGGCTAACCAACAGTACAGTGGAGATAAATGAGTTTTTGTGTGGGTTGGTTAATTGTAACTTATGGGATGCTATAGGACTTTCCATCCTTTGCAACAGATTCTGCTGTTGCTAATTGCATTCCCATCTTGGGTGAATGGTTTGTGGAACTTTCAACTCTATCTGTGTAAACAAAATCATTTAACTTACCAGCTATATTTTAATTCTCTGCCATTTAAATCATCAGCTTAGCTTTGCCACCTCCTAGACTTGACTAAGCTTCAATAAGACTTAGTGCCAATTGTTGTATCTTAATATTTCTTTGTTGACTTCCTGTCATTCACTTTAAACTTTAATTTCTACAATGTTTTGCTTTTTGGATTTGTTCCACTTAGTAATTTGCAATACCCACTTGTTCAAAGTTTCAATTTTCCAAAGCCTGGTGCTGCAACAATGCTCAACATTCTTAACTACTTGATGCTTTCCCTACAGATGTGTTCTTCCTAACTGGTATGTTAAATCAGGCTTTTTGTGACTTTTGTATCCCAGAGTACATTGCTTCTTCTGTACTTTACCCTTATTAACATGTTTTTGCTATTCATGTGTTCTCACTTAAACCTATAGATATTTTTAAGATTTTTTAAAAAAGCCTGAGAAGTTAGACAGCAAAATTCAAAAGAATTCTTTCTATTGTTGGGCATGTTTGCCTTGGGATAGTCCACTTGAGAAACTTGGACACAAATCTCTCAACATTGCGGCACTCTTGGAGATGCTTCTTAGGATAAAATGTTAAACTTTTTGGTTCTGTATTTCCTCTGGTATATTTAAAAAAAAAACTGAGGTGTTGAAAAGAAGTGCAGGGGACTTCTGGTTCCCTATTCAATTTTTCTGCTTCAGCATCATTCTGTGCAAATTAAGTGCCATAGAACAGTACAGCCATGTTTCCTGCTTTGTAGCAGCACTTACATTTAAATGATCTTTGGAAGTAAAGCACCTTGTCTTGAATTTGTGGATGGGATCTGAAGATTGGCCCTTTTTATGTAATACTGATAGTTTTAATCATGAATTTAAGCTAGATTTCTTTTTGTTCAGATATGGCTTTGTCTCATTTCACAATGATGTGGATATACAGAAGATTATTTCTGAAGTAAGTGAAGTTTATCCACAAAAATTATTTAAGATATTAAAGTTTAACTATGGTTTAAAGTCTGCAGTATGTTTGATCTTTTATCAAATTAGTTATTTTGTTTGAAAGAAAGTAATTAAACATTGCTATTAATTGCTAATTTTGCACTCTAGATGTGGTATACTTCCTGAGACTGCATGTTAAAATTAGGATTGTTGCTTAATCACTTCCTTTTGGGGGGGGGGGGGGCGGGAAGCAAATTCTTAAATTCATTTTCTAGTTGAAATTGAAAGTTGAAAGATGTTCTCGATTCATTGAAAAGGAAATGGATTTTGTTGAAATTTAGACTCCTGCATCTTTAAAGGAGCTAAGCTTTCAATAAAATTTTGAATTGGATCCCTACTAACTAGGTAGCTAGAGTTGCACAGATTTCTTCCTTCCAAAATTGGACGCACATAGTCCAAAGTCTTTTTTCTAAAATAATTAAACTGGGCACTGTCCTGCTCCTCTCTCTAAAGCCTGCACAAAGTACTTCTAATTCTGTTTGAAGTTATTATTTACTTTACCATCATTTCAAGCAGTACTTTCCAGATTATCATTAACCTATTGCTTATTTCCTTTTCCTTGGCACATTCGATTCTTTTGGGAAATATTTGAACCTATGTACTTGTTGATGACTTTAAAACAAATGAGACCAGGAGGATCTTTGGTCTCTCAAGCCAACTCTGCCTCAATCCTGTTTTCTTTCCTGATCCCCATAAACCATGGATTAACAAGCAACCAAAACGCTTGAATGAACTCCTTAACTGAGCATCCATAGCCCTGGAATCAATTTGCTGAATCTTTTTGTAACTGCTTACACTGCAAGTATATCATTAAGGAGATCCAAGTTTTATGCAGTGCACCAGGTGTGGTGTACTGTAATAATAGGACTGCTTTATTCTTTCTTTCCATCCCCATTCAGTAAAGACCAGTATTTCATTTTTCTCAATTACTTGTACTGCATGTTAACATTGTTTCTTTGTATGTTGTATGATCTTTGAACATCATTGAAAAGCCTAATGCCATTTGCTTTCTTATTCCTACCTAAGTGGATGACTGCACTATTAATCAAATTCCTTAATTTAAGGAACAATACAGAACACGAGCAGGCCTTTTGGCCCACAATCTGTGATGGCCATGATGCCAAATTAGACTAACCCTATCTGTCTCATGATTTAACATCACTCCATTCCCTGCCTATTCATATTCCTGTCTAAATGCCTCTTTAATATTGTTATCATATCTGATTCCACATCTCCTTGGCAGCACATTTCAGGCACCGACTGTGTGTATGTATATAATAAAACTTGCCTTGCACATCTCCTCTTTTAAATATTTCTTACCTTCTCCAGTCTCCCCCCTGGTTTAAAGCCATGCCCTCTAGTATTTGACATTTCTGCCTGGTTCGGGGTGGGGCAGGGGGAAGGGAGAGAGACTCTATCTACCCTAATAATGTTATACATTTCTATCCGGTCACCCCTCAGCATCAAATGCTCCAGAGAAAACAATCCAGGTTTGTCCAGCCTCTCCTTGTAGCTAATATTCAACAATCCAGGCAACATCCTAGTGAACCTCTTCTGCACCATCTCCAAAGCTGTCATTCCTTCCTATAATATGTTGAACATAATTGCACACAATATTTCCAACTTTTATACTCATTGCACCAACTGATAAAGGTATCCACTTCTGTTGCCACTTTCAGAGAGCTATGGACTTGCACCCAAAGATCCCACTGTACATCAGTGCTCTTAAGGGTCTGGCAATTTACTGTATACTTTTGCATTTGACTTCCCAAAGTGCATCACTTCACACTTCTGGATTAAACCGCCTTCTGCCATTTTTTTTCCACTCGTATTTCCAACTGATGTATATCCTGCTGTATCCTTTGACAATCTTCCTCACTATCCAGATGTCCCAGCACTGATCTCTGTGGAACACCACTGGTCACAAACCTCGAGTTAGAATAACACCCCTCCAACCATTACCCTCGGTCTTTCTTGGTGAAGCAGTTTTGGAATCCAATCTGCCAAATCACTGTGGATCCTTTTGTGCCTTATTTTTGTTTTGGATTTGCCTACTATGGTCCTGTCATAAGCATTACCAAAGGCACGTAGATAGCATCCACTGCCCTACCCTTGTCAATCTTCATCACCTCAAACTCTCAAGTTCATAAGACATGAAATCTCCTATGCAGTCATGTTGCCTATCCCTAATAAGTTTATGCTTTTCCAAATGCAAGTAAATCCTATCCTGAAGGACCTTTTAGTGATTTCCCTACACTCACTGCTCACTGGTGTATAATTTCCTGGATTATCTCTATTCCCCTAAAAGGAACAACATTAGCTGTTCTCCTGTTGTCTGAGACCTAGCCTATGGATAAAGAGCAAATAATGATCTTTGTCAAGGTTTTAGCAATCTCTTTTCCTGCCTCTCTGAATAACCTGGGATAGATCCCATCAGGCTCTGGGGACTTATTCACCTTTAATGTTTTTCAAAAGACCCAATATCACCTTGCTGATATCAGTATGTCATAAAATATCAACATACTTCTCCCTGATCTTTCTATCCTCTGTCCTTCTCCATGGTGAATAATGATGTGAACTTGTCTACTTTCTTTTAGCCCTCTATGGATGTGGTTGTATCTGTTTTATTTTGTCTCTGCTATTTTTTAAAAAATAATTGTAACCTTGACAGCCTTGATCAGTCCCTTTATCACATATTCACTCTACCTTCCTCTTCTCAGAAATATAAATAGTTGTTTTCTTAATTTGCCAATTCTGCTGAAGGGTTGGTGACCTGAAACATTAACTCAGTTGCCTCATGACCATTGCTTGACCTGCTGACAGCTTCCAGCTTCTTTTTGTTTTGGATTTCCAACACTTCCCAGTTACTACACGAGCAATCTATGTAGTCTAATTTTCCCACATAGTCATAGTTGTACAGTGTGGACAAAGGCCATTGGGTCCAGTGAGTCCATACAGACCAAAATGAATATTCAAGCTAATCCCATAATCCTCTTAAACTCTTGTCATCCATATAACTGTTCATTACTACTTAGATTCATCTAATGTACCTGCCTCAACCACTTCCTTTGGCAGCTGGTCCCATATATCTACCACCTTCTGTGTTTGTAATTTTAAAAAAAAGTTGCCCTTCAGTGTTAAGGTTAAGGTTTAATATGGACCTATGTCCTCTAGTTCTTGATTTTTTCCCAATCCTGGAAAAATGACCACTCACCCTATTTGTGCCCTTCATGATGTTATGTACCTCTGAGATCATCCTTTGGTCTTGCATGCTTCAAGGAGTAAAGGCCCAACCTGTCTAACCACTCCCTATAATTCAGTCTTTTTTGCACTCTTACCAGTTTGATCACTTCTGATAACAGGGTGACCAATACTGAAAATACTTTGTGTGGCCTCACCAACATCTTGTACAATTGCAACATAACCTCCCAACTTCTATAGTCAATGGCCTGACTGATGAAGGCCAGCATGCCGAAAGCAGCCTTCATTGCCCTGTCTACCTGTGATTCAGCTTTAAGGGAACTATCCACCTGTACTCTAAGGTCCCTCTGCTCTACAACAGTACCTAAAGACCTTCCATTTAGTGTAAAATCCTACCTTCCAAAATGCAACACTTCACACTTAACTGAATAAAATTCTATTTGCCATTTCTCAGTCCTCCATCTACCTGATCAAGATCCCGCTACAATTATTGAAGCTCCTCTTCACTGTCTACAACACCACCTATTTTAGTGTCATCATAGTATCACACACTCCAAATGCCTGCTCTTTTTTTTTCTCCCAACTGTTGGTATTTTTCCCTGTGTTGCTATTATGGGTCTTTTAGTGATCATCTCCATCCTTTTTCCTCTGGTTCTTGATTCCTCTATTAGTGGGAAGTTTATCTTTCAACACAGTCTAGACTCTGATTTTCTTTTTCTAAAAACCTTTATCCCCCTTGCAACTTCCAGGGAGAACAACCCTAGATTCTCTAGTTTGTCTCTGTAACTCAAGTCCCTTGTCCCTGGGATCACTTTTGTAAATGTCTTCTGCACCCTCTCCAAAGCCTTCATGTCTTTCTGAAATTGCCCTCTGGCTTATTATTCTCTCTTCATTCTTTGCACAAAGTTTTCATAGTGCTTCCCATTTCATAGCATAAATTTAATCTGCCATTTGCCTGCTTGTTCTGGCAACTTGTCTACTAGAAGTCTGTTTACTGTTCATAATTCGGCTCTGCCTCTGGGTGTTACTCGAACATGTGGACCCTTTACACCAAATCATTACTTTTTAATATTATTAAAATAATTTTTAATAGAAAGGAAAAGCAGTGGACCATGTGCACTACCACAATTCCACTGTACACTACTCTCCAGTTTGAAAGTCTTTTGCAGTTTCCTTTTACTTTATTTTGTGTTCCAATGGCCCCTTTTCATTCTGATATTCAATCTTGATGAAAAGACTATTATGTCACTTCATCAGATGCCTTTAGAAGACCATTTATGCCACATTGATTATTAGAAGAGGGGAGGAAAAATAAAATGTTAAAATATGAAAGGTCATCAGTCTGAAACATGTTCTCATTTGGAGCAGATCTCCTTGCATTGAAATTGGCCTTTCTCCAACTGAGCATTTAGTGTTCTTTATAGTTTTGCATAGCAACTCCAAATATGATACAATGATCTCTGGAGATGCAGCTATTCACTGAAACTTGCTATAAATCCATTAACTCCTACAGCTACTTAGACTACACTACATCCCCTCTTGTAAGGATGCTATCCCTTTCTCCCAGTTTTTGTCTCTGTCACATCTGTTCTTAAGATGAAGCCTTGTGTTCTAGGGCATCTGAAATGTCCTCATTTTTCAAGAAACATGGCTTCCCTTCTGCTGTGGTTAATGGAGCCTGCTCTTGCGTCTCTTCCTGACGTTCTGCTCTTACCACGCCTCTGTTCAGACAGTTCCCCTTGATCTCACCTTTTTGCTCTGTGAACCTTTGCATTCAGCATATCATCCTCCATTTCTGCCAGCTACAACAAGATCCTACTACCGGCCACATCTTCTCCATATCACTTTCTGCCTGCTGTAGGGACCACTTGCTCAGTGACTCCCTTGTCTGCTCATCCCTGCTTGAACCCTAGTACTTTCCCCTGCAATCACAGGAGGTGTAACACTTGTTCTTCCAGGGACTCGAACAGCCCTTCCAGGTGAGGACCCCCTGCCCTCACCTCTAGCCCTTCCATTTTTGTCCCCCTTCCCACCACCATCCCTGACCCCATCAGCCATCTTCATTCTGCTCCTGGTTCCATCCACTCACTACACACACTGCATAAACATCCTTCTTTTAAAGAAAGAAACACAGCACTACTGTGTTTACAGTATTGTATACATGATCTCAACAGTATCCCATTAACTCTAACACATTTTTGTATTCTGTTCCCCTCACTGTAAATGATGATATTCTAACTTAATTACTTGCTGTATGTGCATTTTAGTCTTTTGCAAATCAGGCACTATGATTGGCAGATCCATCAGCATATCAGAGTTCTGCAAGTTCCTCACTTAGGAATTGCTTTCTTTTTAAATTTCTACCGCCAAAATGGACAGTTTTGCATTTTACCACATACTCCATTTGCCGTATCTTTATCCATTCACTTATCTACAACCTATTGTAGTCTCTGTGTCCTGTTTGCAACCTTCCTATATCTTCGTAACATCAGCAAATTTAGCCACCACATTTTTGGTGTCTTCATCTAAGTCACTTATTACCAAAAACTCAAGTTGAACCTGAAACTATTGGGATATTCCTTCCTTAATAAAATTAACTATTCCTAGTGAAACAACGTGGATATTTTCATTTAATAAGAAATTTGTGGTATAATTTTGTTTCTCAGCTGAATGTTGTTGAATGAATTTAGGGGTAGGGGAGAACTTCTATCTTATCTAGTACTCCATACAAATTACTTTAGTTGCATTGCTAGATATACTAGGAAATGGATTGCCATTTGTAATTTATGCTGTTGTGCTGTGGTTCAGGGTATGAAGTTGTATTTTTTGTTTATAGTCGCAGATTAACTTCAAGGGAAAGAAATTGAAGATAGGACCGGCAATCAGGAAGCAACAGGATTCATGTAAGTGGAATTCTGCTTTAAACATGTCAGATTATACACATTCCATATGTTATTGAAAATGGAAACAATGTCTCTCATTAGGGCCTGTTGCTTCAATGGGGTTATTTTGATTGACAACTCACATTTATTTAATAAGAATTCCCACTTTGTCTGTCTGTAATGACTCCATTTAAGATTCTAGGACATTAGCTTATATATAGGTATCATAGTTCTGTCATAGGTATTTTTCTTGATGTGGGGAGTGCACAATAGTAATTTTGCTTTTTATCAAGTACAAAAATATTTTCAATATTCCCTTTCCTGTGTACCCTGGTACCTTAACTCCCAGGATGATTCCAGGATTGAGGGTGCTAATGGACTCAATGGTGAAAGGAATCATGCAGCCTGCAATCCCTGCATTTATGGAGGACTTGTTTCCAGAAAATCGTTGGTATCATGATTCTCTGTAACGTGAAACCCTATTTCCCACTGAATACCATGTTATAAGTGGAGATGTGATCCTACAAGATGTCTTTTCTCCCAACAAACTACTGGAGCTGGTTCATAATTGGGGGCTACTTGTCAGTTTCCAAAGCAAATCTCTTGAGTGGCCATCAGTTGCATTTAGAGATGCAAGCAATTGCAGATGCTATACCGTGGAGTAAAAAGTGAACTGAAGGGTGATAATGGGTAGAGACAGATACGAAGAGAACAATTTAGGTGGGGGGGGGGAGGAAAGAAAGAGTGGAGAGCAGAAAAAAGCCAGGGGAGGGTTGTGATAGGGGGCAGCCTCTTGTGACTCCAATTGTAACCTTCCAGCTTTCAGTGTGAATGGAGGTGTACACCTTTAAACAACTATTAAATATAGGGAAGATAGTTTAACAATATAAACTCAACAGATGATATGGAAAACTCTTGGCAGTGAGGGGAATATGGCAGTTGGGGAGAGAAAACAGCTAGGCAGCACAATAAACCCATCACTATATGAAAGAAAAAGCTGCATTAACTGGGCATGCATCAAGAAAGGGGTTTGGGGGAGGGGGGGTGTGGTGGGAAGGAGGAGACCCCACACTGTTCTGTCTCTGATTTTTGGATAGTGATTTGTGAATTTTATAAGTGTGAATTTCCACAACTCCCAATGCCCATAATGTGGTTAAGTTTTCTATTTCCTGCATTGAGCTTTCCATTTTGCAGTTTTTGTTTTGCTTCTTGAATAACCTATAGTTTTTATTGTTCTGTCATTAAGATCCAGTTCACTTGGTTCAGGCAAGACCAGCTCCCATCATTACATCCCCAACTCCATGTGTGTGCCAAAACACAGACACCTATTTCCAGTCTCCTGGATTTCCTGGGTCAGCTCTTCAGTATGTACAGGCAAGTTAAGGAAACTTTCTTGTGCATATTTATGCACTTTGATATGTTTTAAATATTTTGCTGCTTTAGAAGCTTTGGTGTCTTGGCAATAGACCTGTATGCACTAGTAACAGTGAGGATTTGGAAAATTAAGAATGGACTCTGTTTTGCAAATGCCTCAACAGAATTTCTGTTTCATGATTTGATTGCATTTGCAGTTTAGGAACATTATAAATGACCAAACATAATCCCTTGTTAACCTATCTTGCTCAGTATTTGGGTAGATATGCTATCTTTTCTGGCTGCTTATACCAGAGAACTCTTCAGTTATAGTCAGTTATAATGAGAGGCACAGAAACATCAGGTTAGTGGTGAAAAATATCAAGGTGTTTTTCATTGTTTTCATCAGTGGTCTATAGGTGCTTTGTAGTACATTGTAAGCAGGTTTGCAGACTTTTATCACCATATGCAGTATGATGGATGATTTGGCAATCCATAAACAGCAGCCAGTGCCAACAGAAATACATAAGGAGATCGGGAGCCAGAGATCTGTTGTGCATAGCCTGAAAACTTCTGGAGGATAAAATGGGGACATTTGTTCAGCATCTGTAGTCTTGTCTCCCAGCCGAATAGAGGAGGCAGATCTTAACTGCATTGGTTGTAAGGGATGTGTTAATGGGAACACTTATTATAAAGGAACCTGCAACATGAAATTTTCCAGTGAAAATCAGGTGACCTTACAATCTCTAACATCAACATGGTACATCAACAAGGTGGGGATACAAGAGGAATTGAGATGTATGTGGAGCCTAAATAAAAATGCAGAATTATTTGAAGTGAGGGCTGGTGAGGGGCTGAGAGTGGAACAGTGGATGAGGCCAAAGTATATTTGGGCTAGAGTACCAAGAGTTGGAACAAAAATGAGAATGGCAGGTGGGAGCACAAGGAAAACTCTTGAGTACTAGTTGAATCTGGAATGAAGAGAATCTAATATTAAATATTAAACATAAACTAACACTATGCTGAACAACTGGCTGGACTGTTCAGGGACATCTTCCATACATTGCTTCTGTGGTCTGAGGTTCCTACCTGCTTCTGAATGGCATCAATTGTACCAGTGCCCAAGAAGAGCAGGTTGACCTGCCTCTCCCTACTTTCTGGTAGCGCTTGCATCCATCGTAATGAAGTGCTTCAAGAAGCTGGTTGTGGCTTGAATTAACTCCTGCCTCAATGAAGACTTGGACCCACTTCAATTTGCCTATTGCCATAACAGGTCTACAGCAGATACTATCTCGCTGGCTCTCTGCGCAACCAAAACGTGTACATCAGGCTATTGTTAATTGACTACAGCTTAGGGATGATGAATGCCATCATCCCCTCAAAACATCGTCAAGCTCCAAGACCTGGGCCTCTTCAATTGGATCCTTGCCTTCCTCACTAGGAGACCACAATCAATATGGATCAGAGACCTCATCTCCTCACTGACCACCAACTCAGGCACACCCCAGGGCCGCATGCTTTGCCCATTGCTCTACTCTAAACCTACAACCGTGTGGCTAAGCATAGCTCCAATGTCATCTATAAATCTGTTGATAACACCACTGTTTTTGGTAGAATCACAGATGGTGGTGAGGTGTACAGGAGGAAAGTAGGTCGGCTGATTGTGATGTAACACAATGAAAAGGAGTGGATGGCTCTTTCCTCTAGGTTGGTAAACATTAGCAAAACCAAGGAATGGATTGTGGACTTTAGGAAGGGGAAGTCAGGTGAACTAGCACCAGTCCTTCTTGAACAGTCTTAAGTGAAGAGCATGAGCAGCTTCAAGTTCCTGGATGTCAGCATCTCTGATCTATTCTGGGCCCAGCACATTGATGCAACCATGAAGATGCACCAGCATCTCTACTTTCTTGGATTAAAGACATTCAGCATGTCTTCAAAAATTCTGACAAACTTCTACAGATGTACAATGGAAAGCATTTTGACTGGTTGCGTCATGGCCTGGTATGGAAACTCCAATGCACAGGAATGCAAGAAGCTACAGAGAGTGGTGGCTTTGGTCAATTCCATCATGGGTACTACTTTCCACACCATCGAGGACCATCTACAAGAGGCGATGTCTCAGGAAGGCAACATCCATCATTAAGGACCCTCACCAAATGGATCATGCCCTCTTTTTATTGCTGTCATCAAGCAGGATGTACAGGAGCCTGAAGACCCACACCTCAAGGTTCAACAGCAGCTTCTTCCCCACTGCCATCAGGTTCTTGAACTGACATGAAAGTCTCTAATTCTTGGGACTAAATTTCCTTCAATCTGCACTAATGTTAATTGGTTTATTTTGTCATGCAAGTTAAGCATTACTTATGTTAATTTGTTTATCTTATTTGTAATATAATGTGCTGCTGCAAGAAGCTAATTTTCATGGCATTTGTACCTTGAGTATGTATGCCCATAACAATAAACTTGATAAATTTGATAATGTTGCAATGACATCTTCAACAAAAATTTTTGTTGAAAACAATTACTTGTGTCATCTTCAAAATATAACATGTTTATTATCATGTGTGAGTATGTTTTTTGAAAAAGTAACTGTCCTCAAATGGAAATTGAATGTTTTGGGCATTGCTTTAGAATGTATGTATGAAGTTGGTCCAGAGAAAATTGTTAATAAGAATGCAGCACTTCATGTATTTATAAGAGAAACAAGATTGTTCTCAGAAGATTAAAGAAAATGTGACTGAGATATTCAAAGTCATGAATAGTTTTGGAGTAAAAGGCTAATTGAATCTCTGAGAGCTGGCACATTGTGGTGCATTGCCTCCTGTGCTGTAGTGTTCTGATTTTCCACTCCTGATCTCTTGAAATTGGTAATTTAACCTTTATAACAATTTGTGCTTTAAAAGCATTGGTTTGTTTTTCGCTGTTTCTATGATGGATTTTTGGTATGGCTAGATGTGCTGTAATTAATAACACTTGTACGGATTTAAAGTTTCACAGTGCCTTGTGTAATTATACTTAATTACTGTAAAATAATGACATAATACTGGATCTTGGATGAAGCACAAGTGTTCCATGGATAATATCAAACTTGCAGTGGCATGAGGCATGTCTTACTCCTTTGCCCCTCAATGATCTGGTTTTTTAAAAAAAAATGGAGACTGGGTACTACAAAAAGGGGTTAGAAATATTTAGCAGGTCAGATTTTATGGAGAGAGAAATAGTTATTTCAGGTCAATGACCATTCATAGGAAATTGAGGAAATCCTTTTTCCTTTTCGAAATGTTTGGTCTGCTCTATAGGGGAAAAAATGAAAATCTTAAAAGCATAAGGAAAACCTAAACAAATGTCTCCTAAGCTGCAGTCATCACTTAGTTTGCATGGAAGTAATCATTGAATAGAAGCATTCTTTCCTGTTTTGGTTTAGCAGCTGCCTCTTTTTTTTTCCCAGCCTCCAACAGGAGGCAAGGGAAGAGATTGCTGGTGCCCTGACAGTTTTTCGCATTGTAGTGACGCACCTGTCTGCTCCGAACTGGCTCCTGTGCTCTTGTCACTTTGCTGACGGCACGCCGGTCAGCTGACCTTTGCCACGTATGGGCTTTCATAGTTATTAATGGAGACAGAGGGCCCATTGCCATCTTGGGCCGGGCAGCTCTGTTGACGCGAGCCGTCAAGGGAGCTGGTTTGGAGTAGACAGGTGCGTCACTACACCAAAGGAAGATTTCCTCGGCGGAGTTAGTTTATGGTGTGTCCTTCATAGTCCTGGGGGAGTTTATCCCGGCAACAAAGGGGACAGCGGAGGAGCCAGCAGCGGTACTCGACCACCTTCAAGAGAAGCTCGTCAGCCTGGCTCCAGTACCTGCTTCAAGGCATGGACAGTCCCGATGGTGCATGCCGCGCACCCTCAGACTACAAGTTTCTTTGTGCAACGGGGTGCATGATGCACACCACTGCAACGGCCATATGAGGGGCCTTTTAGAGTAATCCAGAACAAGGGGTCTGTTTTTGTGTTGGACATCGGTGGGCGTGAGGAAGTGTTCACAGTTGACTGCCTCAAGCCCACCCATTTGGATCTAACTCAGTCAGTGGAAGTACAGGCCCCAAAGTGCAGGGGCAGATAGCCCAAACCTATGACGGTTCAGGCTGTGGGCTGTGAGTCGAGTGTTGCAGGTTCTGGGGGAAGGGTTTGTGTAGCGACGCACCTGTCTGCTCCCAACAGGTTCCCGCGGTGGCTCGCATCAGTGGAGCTCCCTGGCCCAAGATGGTGCCGGGCCCTCCGTCTCCATTAATAATGAAAGCCTGCATGCGGCAAACGTCAGCTGACCAGTGTGACGTCAGCAAAGCGACAAGAGCGTGGGACTTTCAAACTGCATATAAGCGCTGGTAGGAAGTGATTCAGGGCTCCTGGCTCAACAACCTCCGACTACGCATGCGAGTCTCGTTTACCTGTAGCTAGCTGCTACAGCATTGTCATTGGCCTTGGGTGAAGTACTGAATGACTGGGGGATAGCAAATGATGTTCCTCTACTTAAGAAGGGTAGTCAGGGATAAGCCAGGTAACTACAGGCAAGTGAGTTTTGCATCAGTGGCAGGGAAATTATTTGGGGAAAGAATTCTAAGGGATAGTGCATATTGTTACAGATTAGGTTATTGTTTGGTGAATGTCTCTTTTAGACATAATACAGTTGTATGTGTGGCATTATTACAACAACAACAGGAGGTAATGACATGCTGACGTTTTGGTTCAAGGAGAAAGAGACACTGCCTGCTGGTCTCTGTATCGACGGATGAAAAACAATAACAGTGTCTGTCACTACAATCCATGTATGGATTTTTGGAATAATCCAGTAGAGTCCACTTTGCTGTTAACCTGTAGGGGGAAACAAGTATTTCTGTAGACGGCCACATCTCGAATGCCTTTCGGGGTGGCAGATACTTCGGAACAAAGCAGTGGAGATCATCAGTGACTGAGGTGTCATATGGGTTCCATCGTGGAACATTTGGATTTTGTAACTTTTCTCTCTATTTTCTCTTTACATTCTCTTCAGTCAGCAGTGGTTTTGCAAAAGCCTTTGCTCTCATTTTATGTTATGACTTGCTGAACTGAACTTCTGAGAACTATTCCCGGACTTGGAGTTTGGGAATTTGCCCCACACACACCTCAGGTTTAGTTTTAGGGTTAATGTTTAATATCCAACACTTTTAACATTCTAACAGCTTTACTTTTATATTTTAATTAGTTATTAATAAAATAGTTGCTAACACTTGTACATGGCTTGGTGTGTTTCTTTTGTTGCTGGTACGTAACAAAATCTTCACTTGGAAAGGCGGGGATTGGTAAGGGATGGTCATCATGGCTTCGTTCATGGGGAAATCTTTCTCAAATTTGGTTTGCTTTTTTGAGGAGATAAAGCATATTTGTGGGGGGGGGGGGTGTGTGAGTGCAGTAATGTTGTCTACATGGAGATTAATAAGGCCTTTAACAGGGTTTTTCATGATTGGCTGGCCCAAAAGGTTAGGGTACATGGGATCTGTGATTGGCTGGCAAATCTGATCCAAAATTTGCTTGGTAATAGGAGGCAGAGTGGTGTTGGTGGAGGGTTGCTTTTTTGACTGGAAGTCTGACCAGTTGTGTACCATGAGGTTTATGATAAATATTAATGTAAGAGGTACGATGAGCACATTTGCAGGTAATGTAAAAATTGGTGTAGATAGCAAAGAAGCTTGCCTAAGGCTACAACATGACATTGATCAGCTGGAAAGTTGGGTGGAACAATAGCAAATGGAATTCAATCCTGGCAAGTGCAAGGTCATGAGTTTTGGGAGGACAGACAAGGGTAGGATGTGCACAATAAATGATAGGGTCCTAGGAATGTTGATGAACAGAGGGACCTTCGGGTACAAATGCACAGATCCCCAAAAGTGGCAGCAAAGGTGGAAAAGGTGAAGACATATGGGATGATTGTCTTCATTGGCTGTGGCATTTTAAAAGAAAAAGGAACTGGAATGTCGTGTTACAATTTGATTAGGCCACACCTGGAGCACTGTGCATTTCTGGTTGTCACACTGTAAGAAGGATGTGGTTGTACTAGAAAATGTGTGGAGGAAGTACACCAGTATGTTGCCTGGATTAGAGCATTTAAGTTATAAGGAGAGACTGGATGGGATGGGTTTGTCTTCTCTGGAGTGAAGAAGACAGAGGTATACAGAACTGAG
>JARFYF010000084.1:42068673-42081065 GCA_030265395.1 Rhina ancylostomus
AAAGCCATGGAAATAATAGCTCAAATTGAGCCCTATCCTGTCCACAACTTGCATTTGTCCACTGCATGATCCCCATGGCCGCACTAATCTTTTGTGGCCTGTTGGGTCTAATCTAGAGCCAGAGTTGTACAGCATAGAAACTGCTTCTTTGGACCACTGTTTCCACGCTGACCATCATGCTTGTCTATGCTAATCCCACTTATCTGAATTATTTCCATATCCCTCTATGCTTTGCTCATTCAAATACCTGTCCAGATGCCAACTCAACGTGGATCCCATGTGACCTAATCTTCTGAACTGGCCTACCATGAGAGACTTTGTCAAATGCTTTATTAAAGTCCATGTAGGCGACATCCACTGCCCTACTCCAATCATCTTTGTCACTTCCTCAAGAAGTCCTCTGCAAAAAGCCATGCTAATTATCCCTAACAAGCCCATGTTTTTTCACATGTGCATAAATCCAGTCCCTAAGAATCTTTAATAATTTCTCTATCACTGATGCAAGGCTCACCAGCCCATAATTTCCTGGCTATTCTCTCGTCTTCTGGGACCTGGTCCATGGCAAAGGGGATGCAAAGACCTCTATCAAGGCCCCAGCACGATCATCCATGTTCTTCTCCTTTCCAAATGCAAATAAATTCTGTCTCTCAGAATCCCTTCCAATAACTTTCCCACCACTGATGTAAGGCTCACTGGCCTGCAGTTCCTATGCTTATCCCTGCAGCCCTTTCTTAAATAAACAAACAACATTAGCTATCCTATTTTCGGGTCTTGCAGTGACAGCTGTCCCATGAAGCAGACTTCAAGTATTGACTTTTGGGTCATGGTTCCTGAGGCTTTACCCTTTGATCACCCTGCCATCAATTGCTTTCTCAATTGTTTGCACGTCATTGATAATTAGACTTTTTAAAATGGCTGAAATAAATTTAACATTATTATTTTTAATTCAAATGGTTTTATAAATGACTAAGCTGATGTGGGTAAATTAAAACTATCATTAAAATAACATTATCTCCATTGTTTGTCTTTACCATATATATTGGTAACCCTATTTGAATTAAACACCCCCAATAATTTAGCCTTCATAACACTTCAGGGTAGAGAATTACAGGAATTCACCAGCCTCTGTGAGAAGCTGTTTCTACACACCTCAGGTTTAAATGACTACCCCCTAATCTTGAAACTTTATCCCCTGGCTTGAGACTCTCCCACTGGTAGAAACTTCTTAGCACCTAACCTATCATATGCCCTCTATGGATCTTGCTATGTTTCAATAAGATCACCCTTTGTTCTTCTAAACTCCAAAGAATATGGATCTAATTTCTTCAGCAGCTTGTGATAGGACAACCCTCTAATCCCATGATTTAGACCTGTGTATCTTTGTTCTTATTAACATCTGCAGTAAGTACCTCATAGAGTTGGAAAGTAGGTGAAGATTGAAGCTCCACTATTGTGCCAGTAGCTCCTCCACTTACTTGAGACCCAGGATATCATCCTTCCATCATTAACCTTATGTAAACCAACTAATCTGAAGGCCAACAGGATCAAAAGGTCGAGATACTAGTCCCCCTTCCTGATGCATTCTGATGTTTGCACATCAACAAATATGAAGCAATTTTTTGAGTTGTAGACTCTTCGTGCAGATGTGGTTGCTAAGGATAATGTTGCTCTCCACGGACACCCAGGAGCAGCATCGCTTCTGCACTGAAATCTATCTAACCTAATCTTATACAGTAATTAAATCTGTTTGTAATTCACTTGTTTTCAAACTAATTAGTTTAACTAATAAGACTATCAACTTTCTCCACTGTGCTAAATTCTGACATTTGTAAAATTTCAGTTCATATTACAGTCTGAGATTAGTCACACAAGTGCTCCCCTAAAACTCTATTACATTTTAACACCCTTCAATTGACACACCCAGTTGTAATTGCTTTGCTTCCAGCTCAGGAGTTTTGCTCCAGTCAGGCAACAGATTTTATTCAATGTGGATTATAAATAAAATGGATTAATGGCTAGTTGATTGGCTGAAGACTACTTAATCATCAGCTGCCTCTCAGCTTTGAAAGGTCTGAATTAAATTTGCAATGTTGAGACTACGGGATAGTGGTTTATCCTCAGCTACTAGCAAAGAATGTGCTTAAATGGATCTGAATATTGAAAGCAGAGGACAGTACACAGGTGACTGAGGACAAATTCCCACCCCTTTATTTCAGTTTGACCCATTCAATAACTTCCCTGTCTCATCAATTTTCTAATATCCCAGTCACTTTACAATGTGTTCCCAAGGGGGTATTATTGCTACTCTGCTGGGTAATGACATCCTACAACCAAATTGATAATACATTAGGGTGGAACCATACAGCCTTTTTCACTCAAACATCTCAGTCTTGTATTCAGAGACATTGACGTAAAGATGTTTCTTAATTTTTTTGCACTTCATCACCAAGTAGGGCTATGAGTTATTGCATCCATTTTCTTCACCTCCAAAGCACATCTGGTTCAGTATTATTTGCCCGAGTACTCTTGGTCAATTTATAATGGACATTTCTGGAAATAACAGAACTGTTCATGAAAATAACACAATATTAACGAAGACCCATTTGGCAAATGAATCCTTCATTCAGGAACAATTCGGTACTAATAGTTTCAGAAATGAATAGCTTCAACTTTACTCCATTGCCAGGGATCGGTTGGATATTTTTGTTCAGCTGCTACTTTTTATTTGCTTTCTTCTAATTTTCTATCAGAAGTAATTTAGAAATGTATAATGGTGAAAATATAAGTATATACGAGGACAGCTGTGGCAATCTTCATTGGCAGATACATTCCTACAAGACAACTGGATTCTGTCCTGAGCAGCACAGGAAAATGTTATATTGGTGTTATTAACCCATGTTAAATAGGATAATGTTACTATCAAAATAATGAACTAATGAATACGCTGTGAATTAATTTGCTGTTTGTTCAATAGTAAGGGACAATATACTATCTCAGTTTAGTTTTTGTATACTGATTGGTTAAGAGAGGCAGGATGGTCTTCAGTGGTATTTTTCTTAGGATCCAATGACATACTGTAAATCACCACAAAACATACTGGTTTCTTGAACATGGTGTCATGATGAAAATGAATCATGACTTTTCTCCCCACTACTAAACAATGAAGTTGAAAAATATCTGAACAATATATGATCGGCAGAATCTGAAGTTCACATCCTTGTCTACCCCTTAGCTGCTTCTCTTAGGGTTGGTTATCATAAAAAATGCAATAAATTATTAATGTTAAAGAAAATGACATACTGTTATGATATACATAATTGATAGCCCAACTTTTTCTTTTTCTGGAATAATCTGGGGTCTCCCTTGATCTCTATATGTCACAAATAAAATTCATATACCAATGATATTTCTTTTTTGAGCTATTTCTTACCATTATTAAAAAATGTAATTTATCTACATATGCATCTAATTCAATTTTCTTGTAAGATTTAATAGATTTGATTTAATTTGGATCATAAATAAAATGGATCTATAGCTACTTGATTAAGATGGAATTTGAAAAGCCTTTCAACTCTTACCCATCATTCTCAGCAAAAGTGAATGGATGCCATGGTGATGTGCCTGTTAACGTACCAGACTAATAATAAAAAGGACCTGGATTGACAACCCAGAAAGCTGAGTTCAAAAGTAAATAGAAATCAAAACCTGAAGTTGCTGGAAATATGAAACAAAACATAAAATGCTGGAAGTACCCTTCCTTCCTCACCTTCCCCTGGTCCTCACCTTCCACCCCACCTGCCTCCACATGGAACTGATCATCCATCACAATTTCTGTCACCTTTAACAAGATTCCACCACCAGATATATCTTGACCTACCCCTTTGGCATTTCGAAGGGACTGTTCCATTCAAAACACCTGAGTCTGCTCTTCTGTCTCCACCATCCACTCCTTACATTCCCTTATCTGTGTTCTCACTCTCTAACTGCTCTCCTTTCATAGTTTATATGAGCAGAGGACCACAGTCTCCCTCACTAACTTCCCCCATGAACCAATCAACCAGATAACCTCATTTACAGTTATCCCCTTGGCAACCCCAGCATCACCCTATGAGAGATATTCCTCTTGATCTATCCATCCCTCCTTGTCTCTCCTTCTGTTTTGATATAGGGTCTTTGACCCCCAAAACGTTAATTCTCTCTTTCCATTGATACTGCCTGACCTGCTGAGTGCAGTATTTTCTGGTTTTGAACCTCGGTTCAAAGTTCACAAAGGCTGCTATGGAATTTAAACTTAATAAAAGACTGGTTATTAGTAAGGATGACCACTAAAAGAAAACACATTCCCATAAAGTCCCATCAGCTTCACAAATGATCTTCAGGGGAAGAGATCTAACATCATTACTAGATCTGGTCTACATGTGGCACCAGACCCACAAATGTGGCTACCTCAGTATCACAGACCCAACAGAGGGGAGTGTGCATATGACAGGGAGTACCCCTGGGAAGCTCAGCAATGATTCTGAATTCCATGAGGTCTCACGGCATTGGTTCAAACATCTGTTCAAAACTGGCCTTAAGGAGTTAGCTTCTGTTGATGCTGATTCTTTGAGGTCAGATTGATGAAGATGACAGAGCAGATTAGGGAGCAGTCAGTCCAACGGTCATCTCTACCCAATGCAGGCATCTCTTTGGTTCGTTGTTGAGATGATGGTATAATCTAACAGACAAGGGGTGTTGCCATGAGATCCTGTGCTTGTGTCTCCGGTGAAGCAAGATGTTCATTGTGACAAGGCCACGCTCCCAGTATTTTATTAGGAAAAAGACCCCCTTGGAGTTTGCCTTCCCTTCTCATTTCTATGTTAAATGGTTACATCCCTTCATTGAATTTGCCCAGGTGGAACAGTTTGCCTCCCTTCGGGATGCAGAGCGGGACTTTTTCAAGGTCAGAGTCGAAACCTCCTTGGCCTCATCTTCAGTTCCAGCGTTGGGAAATGTGCACTGACTTCTGTGATATGTTGGTTTCATATTAGGGTGAACCACAGGGTCATTGTTTTTTTGTTAATTCTACAGAGGGAGTTGCTGAGACACTGGACTAGCTCATTCTTGAGGGTATAGCTCATTCTTGAGGGTAAAGCTCACTCTGTGAAGACGATGGTCCTCTTCCATTTTGCCCCTTCAGAAGAAGGTGTACCCAGCACCCTGTTCATTAAACTGGTCATCTCCTGCCTGTGGTATCTCATTCAGTTCCACAATGGTGATATCAAACTATTTGATTTTCTGAGATATGATAGTAGATCAGCATTCAGAACTGCCTCTGTTGGAACTGCCCATGAGGGACATAATATTCCAGGCCACAAACATCATCTTGTGCAGTGGAAATTGCCTGTGCTTGGTTTCTCATAAAATTACGTAACTCTTGCACAGCACAAGCATTCGGATTTCATACAGAAAGTAGATTGGGAGTGGCTGTTTGAGGGTAAATCCACATCTGACACGTGGGAAAGGCCATTTCATTAAATTTGAGGACCAGCATGTTCCTATGAGGATGAAAGATAAGGATGGCAAGGTTCAAGAACCTTGGATGACAAGAGATATAAGTTTAGTCAAAAAGAAAAAGGATGCACGTATAAGGTTTAGGAAGTTGAGATAGGACAAAGACCTTGAGGAATATAAAGGAAGCAGGAAAGAATTTAAACAAAGAATTAGTAGGGATAAAATGGGCCTTGAAATGTCCATTGGCAAGTAGGATAAGAAAAATCCCAAGGCATTTTATATGTCCATTAGGAACAAGAGATTAGCTAGAGAATGGGTAGTTCCACTCAAGGACAATGAAGGGGATTTATGCATGGACCCAGAGGAAGCGGATAATGTCCTTAATGAATACTTAGCATTGATATTCACCAAGGAGATGGACATGGATGATGGTGAGATTGGAGAGGGGTGTGTTGATATTCTAGGGCATGTTGATATTAGGAAGGTAGACATATTGGGGTCTTGAAAAACATTAAGGTGGATAAGTTTCCAGGGCTTGATGGGATCTATCTCAAGATGCTGAGGGAAGCAAGGAAGAATATTGCTGGGGCCTTGACAGAGGTCTTTCCATCCTCTTTAGCCTCAGGTGAGGTCCCAAAATTCTGAAGAGCCAATGTTATTTTCTTGTTTTTAGAAGGGAAACAGGAATAATGCAGGAAATTATGGACCAGCGAGTCTTACATCAGTGGCAGGGGAATTATTAGAGAATATTCTTAGGGACAGGATTACTCACATTTGGAAACACATGGACTTATTAGGGAGAGTTAAGGTGGGTTTGTGTGGGGAAGACCCTGTCTCACAAATTTGATTGAGTGTTTGAGGAGGTGACGAAGATAATTGATGAAGGTAGAGTAGTAGATGTTGTTTTCATGGACTTATTAAAGCATTTGACAAGGTCTGCGCTGACCATGATGTCAATCTAAACTAATTCCATCTGTCTGCACATGGTCTGTATCCCTCTAATTTTCTCAGGAAAAAAACATAACTAAACAACTGGATTGCTGGAGGCAGCCTTCAAAACTCTGTGAATTTCTTTGAAATTACATGAATGTGGAGCTAGAGGGAGCAGGAAGGTTATGTTTGGAAGGTGCTACTAGTGATTGTTTACACCCCACTAACACTCATTTTCCCCAGTTCTTCCATGTCTCTTGGTTCCTCTGTGGACCTAGTGCTTGCACCTCTGCTGAATAATATTATTCCTCTCTGGGGTCGATCTTGGAGTGTGATGAATGTCCCCGGTGTGCCTGTCACCTCCTGATGATGAAAGAGCTCTAGCTTTGCGTGGTAAGGCTGTGCACTAGTTTCTGCTCGGTTAATCGTGATCAAGAACGTATATGAATTTGGGAGAGAATGATTTTCCATTTCCTGTTTTAAAAAAATACACAACTACATGTTTTCTGCCTCATTGTGCAATAAAACTGTTTCAGGGCTGTTAATCCTCAACATTCCTTGCTTCAACATCAACCAGATAATTGAGTCCCATGTGGCATTTCTTTTTGAAACAAACAGGTCTTCCTATTGTTTTATTTAAACAAAATTTCAATTAGTCATAGACTGTCCCAGGAGTGGTTTGCCTCTTTAACAGTCTCCTCTGGAGATCGGAGTAATGGATTTCAGCCTTAGGGGATTGTTCTGGGTCTTAAAATATGAATTTCATTGAAGAGTGAAGTCAGCATGTTGGCTAGCCCCATCTGGCTGCTGAACTGGAGCTCACACCCAGTTCAGCTGGTTAGACGTTTGTGATTCATTCTTGGCTGATGTTCTGTCTTTCACCTCACTCTCAGGTCACTTATTTCAGGGATCTTTGCGAGACTGTGGCTGGTACCTTTGTGTCGCCTTCAAGCTGTCGTGATTGGACCAGTAAAGGAGAAGGGGGTAAAAAAGAAAAACACTGAACTGTTACAGGATGTGGTTTTACTGAACACGCAGCACTGAAGATTAAAATTTTTGATGCATGACGTTTTCAACAGCAAAAGGAAGTTAACGGATAATTTTAGACCCAAATGCTTCAATTGTAAAATTTGTATAAGTGTCAGACCATTTTCTTGCATAGCTTGGTCTCCTCCTATGCTGTTTGGAATAGTGCTTTGTTGCACTCAGCCTTTTCGAGTTAGTTCTTGCTCGTAAAGCTGATCTAAGTTTCCTTCAGGGTCAGTAACTTCCATTCCTGAAATGAAAGTATCTTTAATTGTGGTGGCATTTTGATCGCTGGCAATTCTTGAAAACACTGCTGGCTTGTTTGAAACATTTTTAGTGGCAAGCATTCCTCAGGTAAATTAATAAATAATTATCTGTGTGTTTGAATGCATGTGTTGATTGTTTAATATTAGTTGCACCCTGTGCTATCAGTTTTGGTGCTACTGTTAAAAGAATTAAAGCTTTGATGCAATGTGAAGAGCATTTTATTTGGTCTTTAGAATGTTATACCAGCTTTTTTTCCATTCTTTATTTACTTGCTTCATTTAACTACCGCAGGAAGTGTGTTACTATGTAGGTGTGAATCTGCCGAGAGTGTTCTTTCTTTAACTGTGTATGGATCAAAATCATCACCAAATGTTTTAAAAACAACGAAGATCTGCAGTATTAAATTTTCCTGGTTCTTATGATAGATGTAGAAAGGATGATCACTTTATATTTTGTAATTAAAATGTAAATACAGATTTGAATTTTTTCTATTATTGTATGTTGAATATAAAGAGCACTGGCTTTCCTTCAAATGGTTAAACATTCTTACAGTATGTTCTTCATAATTATAATACACATACAATTCCTTTGGCAGCTATTGGCTACATAATTATCTGCATCTTATTTAATTAAAGTAAAAATCCAGCCAAGCTGATATCCTTAATTTTCAACAGATATTTTGTGTTTTATTAGTCACTACTTTGCAGCCTCTTAAACATGATTCCATAAAAAACAAGATGGTTAACATTCTTTAAGAATTTTGTGTTACAAGGCTGTAGATTTCTCTGTTAAAGACCACATGGTACATGGGCCAATCTTTTACATGCTGACAGAATCTTGTAGAGAACTCTTTGAAAAGAGCTGACAGTTGTTTAAAAACTAAAAATGTTGCTGATAATAGAGCTCAATGAGAGTGTTACATTGTGTATCTGGTGGTAAGGATTCCACCACATAGGCATCTTAAAGAATATATGGTACCTTCTTTTATATGAATTGCTGTTTTGCCTATTTGAGTGACTGTGCATTTCCTTTTAAGAAGTAAATAAACAAATTAAGCAAACCCAAGTTTGTGAATAGGATGGGGAAAAGATTCTTAATTTAGTGAGACCAGGGCCAACTAATTGTGCACTAGGCTCAGATGAATAAAGTAACCTTTGAGGAGGCTGTCTGTGAATTCCCACTTACATTTTCCAAGCAGACACATGAATAGAACTGACCAAATTGCCAGCATAAAATGGGATTTGAGAGGAAAATTACAAAGTTAACATTCCTTATATTTTAATCTTATGAAAAGAGTGATTTTAAAATAATGAACATGTGCTGTAATTTAGGAGCAGGATTTAGCAATGATAACAGAATCAATACTGCACATCAGTCAACCATCAGAGACATTCCTTAATAATGTATATCAGAGGTCTGCTGTGAACTAACTCAATCTCTTACCAATGATGCTGCTGAATTCTTCCCATCACTCACCAAAATAAAAACAACATAGAATTAAGGGCACAATTTAACCTTACTTCCTTGGCAAGAACTACTTCCTCAAGTTACTAACCTGCTGGAAAGCCGTACTGCATCCTCATTTTCCCAAATTTTAACAAATGCTTCTGCATATTCATAGCCAGCAGGATCCTATTTCACTTATGCTAGTTGAGGATCATGATGTAATTATGTTTCCTCAGTGACTCGAATTTCTGTCAGAAATCTTTTAGGTAAGTTTATATTATCTGCAGGAGGAGGAGTGCCGTGGCATGTCAATGAGGTCCAATGGTTAAACTTGTTGCATCCGCATACCCTCATTTAACCCTTAAAACCTGTCAGTTGGATTGGGCTTTTTGTGAAACATATGTTGGGATGCCTAGTCCTCCTTGTGTGAATGTACTTCCTGATTTCATTTCCACATGATCTGGATCCCTCAGCCTTCCATGAGAACAAATAGTTTCTGTATATCTGCCACAATGAATACAGTTGTTATTTTAAACACCTCAATTAGATGACTTCCTGACCCTCTCAACTGAAGGGAACACAAGGAACTCTTATGCAGTCAGTCTTAATCGTTTAATGCATTAACCCACAAATAACTCTCATGTAAACTGTAACAAGAGGCTGGGAAATCAGTTGGCTGCTATTTAGAATCACAGCTTGCCTTCACCCGTCCTTACTTTCTTACATGTAAAATATGTGATATGATACAGCATTTGAATAATATTTAGTTTATTCCATCATTGAGATAGTTATTATGTATTTTGTAACAAATGCTTCATGAATGTAAAATGTTATATTCTATCCTAGTTGACTTCCTCATAATCAAAGAAGCATTTTCTTTTATTATCCCTCCTTCAAGAGTGATTTTTAAAAAAAAATCTTTCTAAGACATACTTGAGATGTGAATAGAACAAGTAAAATAAAGCAAAACATTGCAGATCCTGGAAGTCAGACATAAAAACAAAATGCTGGAAATACTCAAATGGTCAGGCGGCATCAATAGAGAGAGAAATAGAGTTAGTGTTACAGATTAATTATAAATCTTGATTTGCAATGACCTCATGGGTTAAACAGAGCCCTCAGTTTTCCATTAATTTTATCCAAAGTAATTCAACCCTTTAAGAGTTAAAACATTGCTTTATTTTTAAATGAGGAAAAGCTCTCCTCCAGAGCAGTTTTAATTATATCTAATTATTATTTATTCAGGTCACATACTGTAGTGTTTTTGTTAAACAGGAAGTACTATTGGCAACAAAAACTGAAATGCTGGAAATATCAGCTCCTGTAAGAGAAAGTTGGGTTAACTTGGAAATCTGTGAGTTTATGTTAAAATTCAGTATTGCCAAAAGCTTTTTTTAACAAAATGATTTATTAAGCATTTACAGATTGATATCAAAAATATTGAGAAAGATCAACTTTCTAGTTTGTGACTTAAGAGGTCCGTGGCTAAAACGGGAATACCATTTTAAAGCTTTGGTGGCAGCAAACAGTTGAAGATCAACTGATGTGGCTGTTTTTCAGTTATAGTATATGACTTCAGATTCTTTTTACTTTTGTATAAGTGATGTGTAGTTAAACCATGCTGACAGTTAAAGAAGTGAAAAGCAAATGTGGAAAATCTTTTATAATGGAGTCATTGTATATTTAATGCTTGTAAATATTTCCACGATGCCAGCTGCATTGCTAAGGATAAGATCTAATGAACAAAATGAATGTGACATCTATGATAAATAGAATCGATGCAGTTAGCAGCATGTTTATTTGATTAAGATTTATTAAGTTTCCCAGAGAAATCTGAGGGTGTCATTTAATGCTGCTGTGCTGTTGATTCTATCACTTGCTGCACACTTCTATTTTGAATTAGCAACTGAAAAAATGGGCTGTGGCTTACCAAAACTGGAAAAATCTGACGAAAGCAGCCCTGGCAAAATCTACTCAACACTTAAAAGACCACAAGTGGAAACTAAGGTGGACACAGCCTATGAATATAAGCTTCTGGATTTCACTATAGCAGCAGAGGGTGGTAAGTGGTGCTTATGTTTACTATTCATAATATTACAAGGCAAAACTATGAATTGTGATCCCATATCTAATTATATTAATTTTAAAGAAGTACTCTTAAGTGAGTAATACTCAAAAAGTATTCTCTTGACTAATCTTTAAAATGGTAAAAATCTGTAATGGAACAGTAAAACAGTTATCTCACTGTCAATGCAGTATCTTTCAATGTGCTTACAACAGATACATTACCTTTTCTCTGGTGGTCACCCATTGGAGGTAGTCTTGAAGTCATAGAGAGAGACAGCAAAGAAACAGGCTCTTTGGCCCACTGAGTCAATGCTAAACCTAAATCACCCGTTATTACACTAATCCTGTCCTAACCCATTTTATTCTCTTCGCATTCCCATCGACTCCCCCAGATTTTACCCTTCATCGACACATTGGGGCAATTGACAGTGGACAAGTAACTTAACAACACAAACATTTTTGGGATGTCAGAGGATACCAGAGCACCCAGAGGAAACCCACATGGTTTAAGGGAGAACATGCACACTTTCATGCAGGCAGCACCAGTGGTCATCATTGAACCTGGCTCACTGGAGCTGTGAGGTAGCAGCCATAGTAGCTTTACTTTAACCTTCTAGGACAGACTGTAAACTCCTTCCAATGAACCCACTTCAGATGCTTAAGTTGCTCAGGTCACTTAAATATGTGGATGAGACTGCATGCCTGAGTGTTTCAAGCCATATTTCAAGTTTCAATGTTGTGAGTTAGTTTCCTCAGTTGCACTCAGTAGTGGAGCAAGGTAAGAATGGTTGGATGCCACAGATATATTCACTCAATCCTGGATTCTCCCTCCCCAACGCCAGCAAACCTGTTTATCACTCCAGGTGATTGTAACCCCAAGGTATAACATAGCCTTCTCTGGAACTTACTAAGCATCACTATGTCCATTTCACTATGTCCCATTGAATTTTCTGTCCTTCCCAATCCATCCTTAGCTGTCAGTGTTCTATCCACAACTTCATCTATCATTGGCTCTTTGAATCCAACCATAGTATTATCAAGTGCACCACAGCCTCTGCCCACTTCCCCACCATCAATGACATCTCCAAGAGGCAGTGCCTCAAGAAGGCAGCATCCATCACTAAGGACATTCACCATCTGGGACTTGCCCTCTTCTCATTGCT
>JARFYF010000084.1:42228917-42238997 GCA_030265395.1 Rhina ancylostomus
TAAGCCTCTCTGGCTCTACCTACCTTTTAAGTTGCTCCTTAAAACTTGCCTCTGAACAAACTTATTTTCATTTCACTCAGTATCTTGTCATCTTTCTTGCAGTCAATTTTTGTTTGATAGTGCTCTTTGGATGCTGCTTTTTCATTACAACTTGTGTTAATATAACAGGTGTCCCCAGACCACCCTGAGCAATTTGTTCATTATGTTTTTATAAAGCTTCAGTAGAACACTTGCTAAATTTAAGATGGAGTATGAATCATTGAAACTTTTCAAAGAACCAAGAGAAAACCTAGACACCAGAATGATGATTAGCCTCAATTATAAAATATTCTGGTTTCTGTAAATATTGCAACACAGAAACCAGTAAATCAGTCTATGATTTATGTTGCTGTTTACCTTCCACACAAACTGTTCTGATACACCCTATTCTCATAATTCTTTAGCCAATCTAATCTTGAATATTAATGTGTTATCTGCCGCATTATCTCTGAAAGTGAACTCAATATAAATTAGTTAATTCAGCCTTTGTTCCAAATTCCTTTGATTTAACCTTTGTCTCTAACTGCTTGTTCTATTTCGATCAGCAAATAGAAATGTCTGCTTTTAATTACATCTCATGATTTGAATTTATGAGTCACTTTCAACACAATATACAGTGGGCCAAATGCCTGCTCTGTGAATAGGAATGTAGTTTTGAAAGAGAATAGATTTATTTAAAATATAAATGGCCTTCTCTTGTGCTCTCTTTCCTTCATCAACTTAATTCACTCCATTGCTTTGTAAATGAAGGTATTTGTCTGGATTACTCTAAGAGAAAATTTGTTCATTTTATTCACACTTTCTGTGAAGAATAATTTCATGATATCAATCTTTAAATAATATTTTCCTGTTTTAAAACCCCGGGTTCTTCTGCACGCTAAAGAAATATTAGTCATGGAGGCAAACAGCATGGAAGCCCTTTGGCCCACCAAGCATAACCTATATATCTCTGTACAATTAACAACCAGGTGTCTGGGCTCTTCCATTCCTTGTTAATAATTCAGCCTTCCAAATTGTTGCCTTGTGGATTTTCTCAGCTCTGTATTCTCTTATTTTGTTTTGTCAATTAGACTAGGTGATATTTTGGGTGTGATCTGACCAAAGCACTGTACAGTTCGATCATGACTTCTAACTTGTATTGTTATGACCTTGTGGTTTCCAGTGTTGAATGCTGCTCTACAATGGTTCTGCAAGAGTCTTAATACTCGGTTTTATCTTTAGTTATTACAACATCATTCATTGCTACTTTATATAAGTCAAGTCAACCTCATCTATCATTGCAAATTACAAAATACATTGCCTTCTCCACTGGCATCACCCACTCTACAGTAGTCTCATCTAAATACTTGACCACTTTAGCATAAAACTGGTAAACTCTAGTGATTTTAAACTGGATTATAAATTGTGGTCACAACACTCGTTCCTGAGATATCTATTCTGTAACCACCTTGGCTCTCTCCTACAACCATGATCATGCCCCCACCCCCAGCAACTCTCTTTTTCAATGAATAATAACTCACAAAATATGCTGGTTCTCGGGTGTTCCTCATGGTTCACTTCTGTCTAGTCTCTGATTCATGTATATCTCTGTAATATCTTACTTTGAGCATCATGGCAGATTTTACATTGAAAAGCCAATTGCCTCTTCTAGATTGCATTTTATATTTCTGGATTTCATATGTTTAAAGCACCTGTTATTTTTATCTGAGTGTAGTTTTGATGAGGACAGAGGGTTTTGATAAGTGGATGCAATTTCTGTGCAATTACATGATCGTAGGTGTCTAATAGAATTGTTTTTTCCCAGCTGATGAGCTAAAACTACAGTGAGCTCCCTTTGAAACTGATGGAAAACTTGAAATCTTTAATTGGGGGAAAAGGTTAACCACATTGTGCCAAAACAAAGATGTTAAGAGAAGTTTAATTATAACAAAGACATTCTAGAACTGACCAGTTCCCTACATCCAGCTTTCTAAAGTGAAAATACTGTAAGGACTATGACTTGATCTTCACTTGATGGTTCAGTTATATTAAGTTGAATTTCCTTTATAGCTAATTCAATTGCATCATAAATAATAAAGAAATAGACTTATAAAGTGCTTTTGCTGCTGCCAGTTTATTAACACTAAATTGCTGTTCCAGTCTAACTTTATCTGGTTTAGTCTAATTATTTGATAATTGAAGGAATGAAGTTAAACTGATAATGCTTAATGGAGACACAAGGGGCTGCAGAACAACAATCTGATGGAGGAACTCAGTGGGTCGAGCAGCATCTGTGGGGACAAAGGAATTGCTGATGTTTCAGGTCAAAATTCTGCATCGGGACTAATTTTAATGTTTAAAAAATGTTTTAATTCTCTTACCCTCAGCAATGTTTTACAGAAGCTTGAAACTCCAAATCTCAGTGGCTGTTTCTTTTCCTGTTCATGAATCTGATTTTCTAAGTGTTAACTGATGTATATCCAATTACACTATCATAGTGACTCGATGCTTAGGAAATGCTCATTTAAATATCTAGGGATTTGATGTGGGGGGGGAGGGCGTCAAATGAAACAGAAAATGGTCCAATTCTTTTCCCTCAACACAGATATTCCCTGATGTCTGCACTGTGCCAGGATAAACATGTATAGAGGCATGCAAACAAAATTCTAAAGATACTGAAATAAAAACTGAAAATGCTGGAAGTAGGCTGCATCTGTGGGAAGAAAAAAAGAGTTAACGTTTCGGATCAAAGACCCTTTGTCAAAACCGTGGCTGTGGAAGTGAGTTTTGGTCATCACATTACTCAAGACAAGAAGGGAAACAGAAACCACTGAGGATGAACACGGGCAAGAGAGACAGATGGAAATCTTGAGTATTTTCAGGTTAGGCATTCTTAGAGAAGTGGTGGTAAATTCAACAAGTAAATGAAAATTTTTAAAAATCTGCATCTGTGGGAAGAAAAACAGTGTTTCAGGTTGAGGACCCTTCATCAGAACTGTTAAAGATGCTGAACAACTTTAAGAGATTGAACCGTCAAAGTGTTTTAAGTCTATTTCTTACAAAGTAATACAATGATATATAGTATCAATAAAACTCAAAGGTCTTAGTTTTCAGGAAACAAAAACATTTTCACAACTTCATGACAATGATTGATTGTCATGACTAATCTTAATTACATTCAGTAGTGTGTATTTAGTGTGTACTTCCAAGAAGTAGCAATTGCTGAGACTTTGCTTTTTCATTTAGCATCTCCTACCCTAATGACCTCTCCCACCTGGTAGGGTGAGTGCAACAATCCTATGAGAACACCACCACTAATATGTTCCCTTCCAAATCACACATCATCTTCACTTAGCAATATGTGATGGGGTAAATTCATGATCTAACAACACATTGGGTGTACCTTCATCATGTAAACTACAGCAATTCAATAATCACAAAGTGGTTACAGCACGGAAGGAGGCCATTCAGTCAGTCCATCAGGTTCACACTAGCTGCTTGTAAGCACAATCCAGCTACTCCCACTTCCCCATCCCTCTCCCCACAGCCCTGTAAATTCTTTCCCTGCAGATACTTATCCAGCTTCCTTATGAATGGTACAATTGAAGTTGGCTCCACCACAGTCTTTGATAGTGCATTCCAGACCCCAGGCACTTGGAGCATAGAAGGTTCTTCTTCATGTTAGTTTTTTGGTTATTTTGCCAATCGCCTTTATTCCATCTCCCCTGGTTCTTCACCCTTCCACTAATGAGAGTAGTTTTTATCTATTTTAACCTTTTGTAGGAACTTATTAGGGACCAATAAATACTCTTGCAGTCTGCTTTTATGTTTCTTATTAATATGCTCTCATATTCTGCTTGCCATTCATTATCAATTTCTTGGTCTTCCTTCACTGAGTTCTAAAATGCTTTCAATCATCAAGCTGACTACTATTTCCGGCAATTTGATTGGCCTCTTCCTTGGATTTAACCTTGTAAAAAGGTTAGTTTGATCTAGTTTTGAGCAATGAGCAAGGATTAATTGATGATATTGTTGTCAAGGGGTTTTTGGGGAAGGATGACCATAATAAGATTGAAATTAACAATGAGTTTTAAAGTGATATAGTTCAATGCAAAACTAGGGTCTCAAATCTGAATACACTGACAAGAATGGAGTTGACTATGGTTGAGAGAATACATTGAACAATATAATGGTGGTCAAAGTTGAAATCAGGTTTATTGTCATCTGCATAAATACATGTATGATCAGGTGCAATGAAAAGCTTACTAGCAGCAGCATCACAGGCACATAGCATCATATAAGCAGCATTCACAAAAAAAGCAAACCATATACAACTTTTACAAGAAAGAACACAATTAGAACAAAAATGTCCATTTTAGTGCAAAGTGGTCAAAGTGTCAGTGTTGCTAAACTGTAGGGATTAGGGTTTTGCCAGTTGGTTCAAGAACCAAATAGTTGAAGGGAAGTAGCTGTTCCCGAACCTGGTGGTGAGGGACTTCAGGCTTCTGTACCTCCTACCTGATAGTAGCTGTAAAAAGATGGGATGGTGGGGATCTTTGATTGTCTGGTAATGGTAAACATTAAAGAAATAATACATATGGGAAACTCTAAAGGAAAAGTGATATATCTGTGGCTGACAAGAAATTGGGTTAAATCCAAGGAAGAGGCCAATCAAATTGCCGGAAATAGTAGTCGGCTTGATGATTGGAAGCATTTTAGAACTCAGTGAAGGAAGACCAAGAAATTGATAATGAATGGCAAGCAGAATATGAGAGCATATTGACAAGAAACATAAAAGCAGACTGCAAGAGTATTTATTGGTCCCTAAAGAGGGGGACAAAGCAAGGGCAATTATGAATTATTTAAAGACTGAGGGAGGACAATTTATAATGGGAAATAAGGAAACATTAAAGAAATTAAACTGTTACTTTGCAACTTCATGTACAAAGACACACAAAATCAGAGGTATATTAGGAGAATTAAGGGTCTAGTAATATTGAGGAACTGAGAGAATTATTGGTCAAAAAATATTACTAGAGAAATTGCTGTGCTTGAAAGCTCATAATTCCCAAGGATCTTATGATATACATTGCAGAGTTTTGAAAGAGGTGGCTTTGGTAGTTGCTCTGGTTATTATCTTCCAAAGTTTTATTGATTCTGTAATTGCTCCTGTGGATCGGAGAGTAGCAAATGTGACTTCACTATTTAAGGAGAGAGAAATAAACTGAAACTACAGTCAAGTTAGCTTAACATCAGTGGTAGGGAAAATGCTGGAATCTATAATATAATAGGATTGAACAATGCCAATGTGGATTGATGAAAGAAAAAACATGTTTTACTAAAAAACTGGAATTTTTTGAGAATATGACTAATAAACTAGTTAAGGGAGAACCAGTGAATGTGCTTTATTTGGATTGTGGAAGGAATTTGCTAAATTCCCACACAAGGTCTATCAACAAGGTTAGAGCACATGGATTTGGAAGTAATATACTGACATGGATTAAGAATTGGTTATCAGACAGAAAGCAATGATTAGGAAACTAATAATAGACAAATAACAATGTGTGTAATGGTTAGTGTGTTAAACATATTATAATTAAACCTGATTTGCAATGGTGATTTGTGACCAGAAGGACTTGTCATATGACAAGAAGGAAGTTGTTTGATCATACGTATAAAAGGAGATTTTTTACTGATGGCAAGGACCTCACCTTTGGACTGAGACTGTGAACAGTCTCAAAGGTTATAAGCAGAGAAGGTACTTGTACATTTACAGCAACACACAAAAAAATGCTGGAGGAACTCAGCAGGTCAGGCAGCATCTATGGAGGGAAATGAACAGTCGACGTTTCGGGCTGAGACCCTTCATAAGGACAGTCCTGATGAAAAGTCTCTGCCCAAAACAAACTGTTCATTTTCCTCCATGGATGCTGCCTGACCTGCTGAGTTCCTCCAGCATTTTTGTTAAGTTGCTCCAGATTTTCAGCATCTGCAGTCTTTCTTGTGTCTCCATTTGTACATTTGCTGTTGCCAGGCTTCCAGAACAAACAAAGGAACATGAGAACACTGTTTTGCTTGAGAAATATTTGTTTCTTGGATCAATTGAGAGACTTCCCTTTTGAACCATGGTCATGAGTGGTATTAAGGACTATTGATGACTCATACATTTGCCAGGGATCTCTGCAAGTTATGAACTATGACAGTTGTGTTTACTTTAATAGGGTAAAGTTTTCTCCTTGTTACTAGTTATTTATTAAAACAACTTTCTCAAACATATTGATTGGATCAGAATTGTACTGTAATAAAACAGCATTTTGCAACAGACGTCCGTCCATTTGTACAGTGTCTCTATCTCCTGGAAGTCTTACTATCAGTTCAGTTTGTCTCCAGGTTTTGTCATCTTTAAATTGTGCTTGTTGATAAGAGATGATCACTTAACTTCAAAAGGCTGAATGGTCATACCACTATGATACACTTCCTAATGGCTTATGGTTAAACTATCCCCCATCTCCAAAAGCACATACTTCTGTTCATATTCTGATTTCATAACTTACTGACAAAAATAATAAACAACTTAAAAATATTAAATGATCATATAAATCGGGCTAAATTTTAATCCATCTTTGGATTTACCTATTTCAGCACAGGAATTATTTTCTCAGTTCACAGTTGCAAGCTAGCTCTGTTTGGTTTCTGTTTCACCGTTCCATTTATTAACTACCCATTCAAATAACATACCAAATGCCTTCTGACGTCCTTTTCTCTCCATTTTGTTGGTACTTGATACCAAGTTTGTACACTAAATTTATAAGTTACAGTCTTAAGTTTTACTGACTGGATAGTATTTTTACCTAGACTACAATGGAAAAACCTTAAAACATCAGATATTCCCAGGCTTTGATGTTCTAATTGATTTACTAGCTTGAGCTGCTGACTATTTTTCAGTGTTTGCTGTCTTATTTTAGTTTGAAAACAGGCAGAGTTCAACAGAATGGGAAAAATGGAACAACTTGACCAGGATGCTGTTCAAATTTATTTTTTTCTTATTTAATCATTAAAGTACACAGTGCTGTCCAACAAAATGGAAACATAAAAAATACAAATGCACAATATGTTGGTCAATGGATTCTGCTTTTTATATTTAATTGTTTAGGTCTGCTGTAGTGATCGCAGTTACAAGTGGAGTTTAGAGGGATCAATTATGCCACATAACCATTTTTGATCATCTTTTCCTGCTCTGTTGGAAATATTTAAAGTTTGCTCCCCTTCTATTGTGAAGATTTCCTTCAGTACAAAAAACGTACAAGGCACACTTTGTGGTCAGTAGTCTGAGTTTTGCACATCTTGAAATGCTTGACAGCTCCTGACCAGACAGGGAGATATGAACTGCAGCCATCACACAGTAGGTGTCAGGGGTGATTGCTCATCTCTCATTTATGACTGACAGTTGCTCGAATCTCCACAACTGTTGAGTGGCATACTTGTTGCATGGTCTCAGAAACAAGTCTTGGCTTGTAGCATTCCTTATTCCCTCAATGCACTTCCCAGAAAAGACATGGATAATTTCTCCATTCTGCAAGCAAAATCAGAATATCCACTTAGATCTCTGTTGCACAGGAAGCATGTGATCTTGGTATATAATTAGTAGGAAAGTTGCAAATCTGAGTCAAAATTACACTTGTTTTTCTCCCTGTAATTCTCAACAGAAATTAAATAGCCTCTTTTCATCACTGATATTTAGTTTAATTTAATTAGCTGATATGTTTTCTTTCACAACCCTCCCAGGAGGTATACTTCAAAGGAGCAAATAAAAAAAAAGATTTATTTTGCTGGGCTTTTTCTCTTTTGAATTATTTTGCTGATTTTAGCTAGATTGCTTTAATGGAAAACATTGGACATGACCCCAAATGCAGAGGGTACATCACTGGGAAATTATGGATGAATGTTCTCAGGATTCTGCCCATTTATGGGTATGGACAGAAAATCATGGACAAAGTAATCATGATTTTCTGTTAGACTGCCTGCTTTCTATGAGCTCCTGCCGATGGTAAAGAGTTTTGGAACTTTCTGGCCTCCACTTTCTTTCTTCTGATATATTTGCACAAAAATACATTTATTTGCATAAATACTTCCATTACAGACATAAACCCAAGATATCGTTACCATATTAAAAAATCAAATATTCCAGTTTCAAAAACTACCTTAATAGACTAATCCTGAGCAGGCCAATGCTGGGTATAACCAGTCTAGAAATTCTACGGTATTTTTCCTTGTCTTTTGCAGGAAGACTACTTAATATGACTGTTAAACTACTGTTTATGTCATTTACCCGGGGTTTCCTGGCCATATGCCAGAGTTACAATGTGGCATGTGAAAAACTTCACAGAATTTCAGGCCCATCTGCAATAGATTTACTAGTCATAAACTCACCACTGAAACATACCAGTCTGAAACAAACTAGAGTTAAATTTATCAATCCTAAACTGATCCATCCAAACAACATCAGTTTAATGATCGGGTTTCTGAACAGCTCTAAGTATCCAACCTATATAGAGAAGAGGCAATTTAATAAGATGAATTACACCAGCTTGCTAACTGGCAGTCAGCTCACTGACTCCCTTGCCTGCACATTGAAACAGACAAATCAGAAATGAGCTAGAGGTGGATCTGTCCTTCTCTGTTCCCATCATTTTATTTTGCCTCACTTGTGTCTTGAATTGGTGACCTCTTACTTTAAGCAGTTTGAGGAGGGCAGAGCCTCAGGATCTGAATGTTTGCAGCCTGCTCCGATTTGGCAGGAGGACACTTTGGGTATGGCAGATCAGCTCAGCCAACCCCTTGCATCTGATGGGGTCAGGGTGGGTGGGCAGTGGCTGGATCTATTCCAATGTGGGAAGTGGTCATTATCCCAGCACTGAAAACTAGAATATCAACTGATTGGTGGGGTGTGATGGGGGATGGGTCAGAGGCACCCCAATTCACACTTTCAGCTGTCTGATTTTCATCCTAAATCTGACAGCATGTGAAAAGTATAGCCTGTGGCTCTAACTAATGAATCTATTAGCATGCTAAGACTTGGGAATATTTGATCTGTTAAGGGTTTTACATTCTCCAAATGGACAGGGAAGGAAAGATGCATAATGAAGTGGGCAAAAAGATTTTGATTGTGATGTTTGAGGAAATGCCTTGAAGCCCATTTTTAATGCAATTTCAGTATTTTATTTACTACATTGTAAGTGAAGACATTTGGGAGGGGACAGATAAAGGGGAAAAATAAGTTGAAAAGTAACCAGTTGATTCCCCTGATATCCTGCCATAACTTTGCTGGAAGATGGGTAGAAACTTTGGAGGATTGATGTAAATAGGCACTTTACCTGGGCTCCACTGATTTTTCTGCTAATGTCACAAAAAATATAAACTAACATTACAACTGTGTAAACCCCATGGTCTTCCATAATATCTGACTTCTCTTCCAGGTCTTTCAGCACCAAAAACATGTGAGGATAAGAATTATGTTTTGAAATGTACTGACATTAAAATGTAACAGCTCCATTACAACATATTAGTAAAAGCACAACACAAAGAGAATGTGCTTGTAAAAAATGTTAGAATTCATCCTAATGGAGAGGATTCTTCAGGATAGGATATATGAGCATTTGGAGAAGCATGGTCTAATTAGGGAGAGTCAGCATGGCTTTGTGCAGGGCAGGTCATATCTGACTAATCTGACTGAATTTTTCAAGGAGGTGACAACGATGATTGATGAAGGTAGAGCATGGATGTTGTATACATGTATTTTAGTAAGACATTCAACAAGGTCCTGCATGGTAGGCTCATCCATAAAATTAGGATGCATGGGGTCCACGGTGGCTTTTAAATTTAAATTTTTAAATTTAAATTAAATTAAATTTTATTTACAGCATGGTAACAGGCCCTTACGGCCCAACAAATCCGCGCCGCCCATTTTAAACCCATGTTAACCTACCTTTGGAATGTGGGAGGAAACCGGAGCACCCGGAGGAAACCCACACAGACATGGGGAGAACGTACAAACTCCTTACA
>JARFYF010000084.1:42239097-42250929 GCA_030265395.1 Rhina ancylostomus
CCAAAACTGGCTTGCCCATAGAAAACAGAGGGTAGTGGTGGATGGGTCTTATTCTAGCTGGAGGTCTGTGACTAGTGGTGTTCTGCAGGGATTTGTACTGGAACCTCTGTTGTTTGTCATACAGTATATATATGAATGATTTGGATGAAAATGTGGTGGGGTGGGTAAGTAACTTTGCAGACGACACAAAGATTGGTAGCATCGTGGATCACACAGAAGATTGCCAAAGTTTACAGTGGGATATAGATCAGTTGCAGATATGGGTGGAGAAGTAGCAGATGAAGTTTAATCCAGTCAAGTGTGAGGTGTTACACTTTGGGAGGCCCAGTGAAAGGAAAAAGTATACAGTTAATAGTAGGCCCCTTAAAAGCATTGAGGTACAAAGGGATCTTGGGCCTATAGTTCACTGAAAGTGGCTGCAAGTGGATAAGGTGGTAAAGAAGGTGTACGGAATGCTTCCTTGGTAGGGGCGTTGAGTATAAGAGTAAGGAAGTCATGCTGCAGCTTTATAAAACTTCAGTCAGACCACACTTGGGAGTACTGTGTGCAGTTCTGGTTGCCCTATTGTAGGAAGGATGTGGAGACTGTGGAAAGGATGCAGAAGAGATTTACCAGGATGCTGCCTGGATTAGAGGGTATGAGCTATAAGATTGGACAAACTTAGGCTGTTTTCCCTAGAATGTTGGAGGCTGATGGGAGACATGATAGAGGTTTTTAAAATTATGAAAGGCATAGATAGGTTAGACAATCAGAATCTTTTCCTCAGGGTAGAGATGTCAAACACCAGAGGACATGCTTTTAAGGTTAGAGGGGGAATGTATAAAGATAAGTGAAAGGCAGGTTTTTTTATGCAGAGGGTGGTAGGTGCCTGGAATGGGTTACCTGGGAGGTGGAAGAGGCAGATAGCATAGGAGCATCTAAGAAGCTCTTAGATAGGCACATGAATATGCAGAGGAGGGAGGGATATGGTTAGTGTGTGGGAAAGAAGGATTAGATTTAATTAGGAGTCATTGGTTTAGTCAGTTCAGCACAGCGTTGTGAGTTGAAGGGCCTGTCCTGGGCGCAATGTTCTATGTTCATTTGTGTGCTTAAAGATCCCATCAAGATCCCATCAATACATTATTTTATAGAACTGTGAACACTCTAGATTTAACATCGTGTGTAGTTTATAACAAATTATGACTTAGCATATGCTTGTATATAAATGCAGAAGTAGAATCAAACTTATAGCCAAAACATATAATGGAGATGGTTAGGGAGGATAAGACACTGGATATTGTGTACGTGGAGTTATACAAGTAGTGGTAGTGGCAAGGTTGTGTATGGAGTAAATGATAGAAAATAATGCTAGGACAGACAGACTTGCTGACAGACATAAAATTATCTTTGAAGATGGAAGGGCAGGTTGGTAAGATAATTTAAATAATCATATGGTATCTTTTGCTCTATTAATCAGGGAATAGAGTACTAAAGCAAGGATGCTGTCGTCAGACCTCTATAAAATAATGGTTGGACCACAGTTGGATACAATTCAACATGCAAGCATTTTGGAAATATACCAAGGTCTCTGAGAGGATGCAGAAGAGGTTTACTAGAATGGTACCAGGGTTAAGAAACTGTTGTGTATCAAGAGGAAATAATCTAGAATACTGCTCCCTGGAGCATCAGAAGATTAAGAACCAAAGAAACTCAAAATTAGGAATGATTTTGAAGCAGAAACTGTTTTCAATGGCAGAAAGGTTAGCAGTAGAGTTTAAGGAAACCTACTAAGAAAAAGGAAATCAGAATCAGGTTTATTATCACTGACAGTTGTTGTGAAATTTGTTGTTTTGTGACAGCAGTGCAAGACCTAAAAATTACTATAAGTTACAAATATAAATAAATAATAACCAACTGGCTGGAGTGTTCAAGGACATCTTCAACCTCTTACTGCTGCAGTGAGAGGTTCCCACCTGCTTCAAAAGGGCATCAATGATAACGATGCCCAAGAAGAAGAGTGAGCTGCCTCAACGACTATCACCCAGTAGCACTCTACTGTGATGAAGTGCTTTGAGTGGTTGGTCATGGCTAGAATTAACTCCTGCCTGAAAAGGACCTGGACCCGCTGCAGTTTGCCTACCGCCACAACAGGTCTACAGCAGATGCAATCGTACTGGCTCTCCACTTGGCTTTGGAGCACTTAGGTAATAGCAAAACATACACCAGGCTGCTGTTTATCGATTACAGCTCAGTGTTCAACACCAACATCCCCTTAGTACTAATCAACAAGCTTCAAAACCTTGGCCTCTTTACCTTCCTGTGCAACTGGAACCTCCACTTCCTTAAAGGGAGACCACAGTCAGTGCAGATCAGCAATAACATCTGCTCCTTGCTGACAGTCAACATAAGCTGGACAGCTCAACAAAGAGCTTTCTCACATTTCTTTGAATTCATGATTTGAATTAAGTACGTTTAATTCAGAGGAGCCAACTTACAGACTGTCTAAGTAGTTGTGTATGTGTGTCAAGTAAATTATTGGAGACTGACAAACCTTCTGCACATTCCATTGCTGCTGTGATTCCATCCTGTTTTTTCTGGTACAATTCTGTAATATGACCTGTTCATCTCTGACATCAATGCAAAGTTCCACCATGGCACCAAACCGGATTTCTCTTACACTGTTATATTCAAAGTGCTGTATATAAAAATATAAGGATAAACTTGTAATATAACTGTTGTATAGTAATTCATTAAGACTGGAAATAACCAATGATAGAACAACCTAATGCAGGTTGCTGTTAAGGTGATTGATTAATTAAGCATATTGAATATTTGTTTTCTCTAACTGTAACTCACTGTTGTCCTATTTTAAAAACAGACAGCCTACAATTGGCAAGGGATCTAATAAAATCAATTTACATGTTCACCCAACTTAAAGTTCTTAACTTTATTAATTGAAGAATAGAACAAGGAAACCATTGCTAAGGCTAAGAGGGTGATTTTGTCAAAGTTTTTAAGATATTAAGGAGAAATGATGGGCTGGATAGAGAGAAAGTATTTCCACCACAGGGTCGTATAGGACAAGAGGGCACAGTTTAAAAATGAGAGCCAGGCCTTTCAAGAGTAAAATTAGGAAACATTTTATTCAAAGGATGGTGGAAATTTAGAACGTTCTTCAAATGGACAACTGTTAGTTTTAAATCTGATAGTAAAAGCTTTTTGTTAATCAAATGAATTAGAAAACATGGATCAAAGGTAGGTGTATGGAGTTGAACTGGAAATCAACTATGATCTTATTTGAATGGGGGAACAGGCCAAAGGTGAAATAGTCAAGTTCTTTTCTATTAAATACATCTTTTTTGAAGATGTAACAACCTAGCACCTCTAAACCCACAGGAGTCTAAATTGGGTAAACCCTAAAAGCAGGAGATGGGAGCACAAAATGTGATTTCAAATATTCAATGTAATAAATGTGAGAGCAATTAGCTGCATTGAATTTCAGGACTTCTGCCTTCACAAAGGAGTTCTGAGATTCCACTCAATTATGAAGGTAAATGTCAGCAATTCCATAGTTGACATTTCTGTCAAGGACTCACGGCAATAATTAATCCACGACAGGAACACAATTGATATCTGTTCACACACATAATATTAAGTTCACCGGATATTTAGCAGTGAAATTATCTTAGAACATCATGTACTGCAGATATTACCTGATTCCCATTGCCACTGCATGGTGCAAGGACAATGGGGTATCCACTGGTACCCCATTTAGTTTCATAATCTGCACAAAAACCTGTACCGATATTGTACAGCTGCAAGTAAGAAGAAAATGCATCAAATGACATTTATAATCATTATTCATTTTATTGCTCAGGGCTTTGCATTCTCTCTTTGAAAAAGGACAACTCAGTGTTTGAGACAATTTACAGAAAATGATTCAATATTCCTTAAGTATCTTTTTTTTAATCAGATAGCTCCTCATTAAATTTAAAATGCCATCCAATTTCTTGTATTGATTGTGACATTCAAGATGCTTCAAAGAGTAAGGCTCAATGAAGCTTATAACAAGTTGCTAATTTTGTTTATAAGCAGCATGTTATTTCGAATTTCTACAATTTATAGTGTTTTGTTTGTATTGTGGTTATTATAAACCCTGATGTATACAAAAATATTCTTTCTATCGGTTTAGAACTGGGAAGTGAATAAAAATTAGTGAAAATAAAAAAAAAACTGATACTGGAAATTTAAAATTAAAACCAAAACACAGGAAAAACTTTGAGGTTGGGCAGCATCTGTGGAAAGAGAAACAGGTTGAAGACCCTTCATCAGAACTGGAAAAGTGAGAAAATATGTGGGTCTTAAGCTGCAGAAAGGATGGGGAGTGATGAATGGGACAAATGGAATAACTCTGGTAGAGTGAAGTCATGATGCTGTTGTGACAACTGTTGAGGAAGCTGTGTAGTTGATAGATTAATGAGGGCAATTAGACAACCAAAGGGCATGATAAAGATGTGAAATGCAGGTTAGAGCTGCTGCTGACATCTGAAACCAAATGGAGAATGTGTGAACTGCCCAGCAGATTGGCAGAGTCTGTGGAAAGGGGAAAAACTCAGTTAATATTACAGTTGGAAAACCTTACAGAGAACTGGTCATTTCTGATACAAAAAGGAAAAGCATGTTATCTGAAATTGTTGAATTCAATCTCAGGTTCTGAGGGACAACAATGTGTCTTGACAGTAGATAAAGTGCTGGTCCTCCAGCTCACTTCCATATTTCCTTATGAGATAGGAAGCCATTTCAGCCCCTCAGTTCCATGCAGGGTTATCTGAGCAGTCCTCTTTCCTATCTAATTTTCCCTTTGGGAGACCTTGGAACAATGTAGAGCCATAGACGTATCGCTTAGAGTGCGAGTGGGATGTCTGGGAGTGACAGTGGAAATGACCCCCAAGTTTCAGCAACAGCTTTGACCTGCATTTCACAGCTTTAACATGCCCCTGTTTCTTGCTCTTTCTAACTTCCCTCATTGTTTGTGGTCCTTCACTCCTTTGCAGGATGGAAAGGAAGAAGGCTTCCTTTCCAATCCTGATAAATGGTCTCAACCTGAAACGTCGACTGTTTATTTCCCTCCATAGATGCTGCCTGACCTTATGAGTTCCTCCAGCATTTTGTATGCTGCTCCAGATTCCAACAGCTGCAGAATCTCTTGTGTCATCATTAATTCTGTTTTTCTTTCCACAGATGCTGCCTAAACTCCTGAATGTTTCAACATTTTTTGCCTTCATTTAAAAAAATATGGCTAGGATGTATACCTAAAGGAAACTTAATCATGTAGAAAGATTTCCTATTTCTAATTTATCTTAATAGAATAGCAAACATAAAGTTAGATAAAATACCAAAAACCTTTGTCTTGCTTCCCCAGAATATCCTGGCTTGTCCTCAGGCACATAGAGTTCTGGGTAGATGTTAGTTAAAAACCAGTGAAAATTCTTACAGCTTAGTCTCTTCCGCAGCTGCATTCGTTCCTTACAGTCTGGTGCCTCAGCCTACCAAAACAAGAATGAAAAATATGATGGTGAAAAACACATCTCTGAATTTAGCAAAATTGCTTTAAATGAAACATGAATTCTTCCTTGCTTTCATTTACTGACTGGCAGCTATGCCACTCCAACTTTCTTTCCATTCTTAGTTCAAGAAACATATCTAGCAATGTTTTTGAAGTCTTCGGGAAATAGGATTTTGGCATTTTGTACGAGTGATTGAAAGTACCCGAGTAACTTGTGACATGTCTTATGTTAAAGGTGGAAGTTGGGGAGCAACAGATGTCTTTGAACCTATGCTTTACCAAGTTTTCCATCACTAGGAGGTTCATTGTTGATTGTTCACAACTCTGCTGTTGCATTATGTGTCTACTAGGAAGGTAGAAGTCAAACCGTATGGATAGTGTTATCTTGCTATCTTGGAAATCTTATGTTCAAACAGGTTAATCAGATAATATTAAACTGAAATTTCTCATAGACCTTGACTTTATGAAGAAGTCTCCCACAAGCTTATTTTGTATATTTAAAACTATATCAAAGCAAGGATGAAATTGTGGTGTAATGCATGATCAAGAGGCAATTGGAGTACTGGTCTTCATTTCTTTTCTATATCATTGAATCTTGTTGCGAAGGGAAGCTTTTCTAAACATTGTTTTCATGGTGCATCTTTCGAACTATAGTTGAAGGCTGACTTGCAGCAGTGCCACAGCTAGTGGTTGCTGTGTCACAGCTTCTGTGACCTCTGGGGTTCAATCTTGACCTTGGGTGCCTCCTGTGTGGAGTTTGCATGTTCTCCCTGTGACTGTGTAGGTTTCCTCTGGTGTTCAGGTTTCCTCCCACATTCCAAAGGCATGTTGGTTTGTCTTGTAGGTGAATGGTAGAATCTGGAGGGGGGGTGGGGGAGTTGGTGAAAATGTAGAGAGAATAATGTATAATTAGTGTAAACGGGTGCTTAATGATTAGCATGGACTTGGTGGGCCCAAGGGCATCATTCTTTGCTGTATGACTCTACAAGATAAAGAAAAAATTCTGCAATGCTAATTTTTTAAAAATCCCATGTACGCAATTATTGGGGCAGATTATTTAGGGAAAGAAAAACAATGCTGGTATGCAGAAAATGTTTTAAAATTTGTACTAAGCAGGTTTCAATCAGATGAAAAATGACGTATTGGTTTGCAGATCACACTTCAGTTCTCCAAAGTTTTGAAAAATATCCAGAAGAAAAATGATGAATATGTAAAATGCTGTGCAGATTGTTGTTTTTATCCATCAACATATATAGGCTACTGGCATTGCAATTTACGTCCTGCACTTGTTTCAGTGCAGAGGGTAAAAGATATCCAGGGAGATAAACTTTGTATCTTCTTTGTTAATTTCACTGTAATTCCAAGAGCAATGCCTTAAGCATGGAAAATCTAATTCATATCTGTGTGGAAATAGGGCAAATTATTTTCAAATCCCAATAATATAATTGACAGTTGTGATCACACAGGAGTCAGTGCACAATCCTGCCAATAAATGGCATTTACAGGGAAGAGTAAGCATTGACCTGAACAAGTTCCCTGTGTACTCTTACATCTTCTGAGCAAAGAACCAACAGTAATACTATTAATTCAATAATAAGCAACCTATCATTTACTTCATGAATTATAAAGCTATTTTTGTGCTGTATTAAACAAATTATGGCAAAATTGCTTCCTTTGGAATGAACTGGAAAACCCAGAGTTACTCCATTTGTTTATTTTCCATAATCATTGTGCAGTGTGGTTACGAAGAAATAAAATTAGCCAGCCTCTAAATGACCACAAATATGGTTTGCAACCATATACAAAGGTGCAGAATTTGAGATAAGGATAACAGTATGGTTTTCTGGACCCATTTTCATAAAGGAAGAAATTTGGCAGCAACTTCTGCGGTTCATACGTAGGCATCTGAATGAGGGAATACAAAAGCTGCTGTCAGTGACTTGGTGTCCTTCCACAAGGCATGGTCCTTTGCAGCTTCTCTAGTATACCCTGCAGAAATCAGTGAACTTCAGGTAGTATTCTTGTTTAAAAAAAAATTCTCTGTATTGCACTTTCTTGCTTGAAGAGCAAGTGAGTTTTAAATACATGCTAAGCCATAACTATTGCTAAACAAGCTCCCTGGCTCCAAAAACTAATTGTCATTCATCCTATAATTGCTTAAAATGGTAAAAATGCTAAGTTTATGATATGTTAACCTCTCTTGTCTGTGTTTAAATCTTTATTTTGCACTTTTTGCCATGTTTAAAATGTTAGTCAAAAATTCTGCATTTTATTTCCTGGGTTGCTGTCTGTAAGAATTCTGACCACTCAGCTTGCTTGATGACTTCACTGTTTTTGTACGTCAAAGGTCCATAGAAGTGATGTCTGGTGTCAGGAAAGGTAGAATCCATTGCAATTATAGATCATTGATCTGACTTGTTACTTCTGCTTCTCCCTCCACAGATGCTACCTGATCCAGGTACCTCCAGCATTTCTGTTTTTATTTAAGGTGAAATTCGTGCTGTGGAGATTACAAGATCTTTATGGTTATTGCTGCTTTGCAGTTAACAGCAATGATTGATTTTCATATGCAGGTGCTCCCAAAGCCCTGCATCTCCAGCTATTCGCAACTGAGTCTCACATTTTATGCTTATCATGCCTTCTCTAAAGATCATTTATTGTCCTCCATATATCCAAAGTGCTCAAATTACACTTGTTGGTTATCTAATAGCCCACTACTTTACATATATCCCCCAGCAGAAACTTGCAGATAGCAGCCAACTTCATCCCTCATGGAAAGGCCATGATGGCAACAGATGTAATTTGAGAGAATGCAGGGTTGTGGAGGGGTAAAACAAGCCGTCTATAACAATACTGGAAAAAATCTTTGACATTTGGTTAAGCCACATCTTCTGGCTTAGCTGATTGTCAAAGCAGTCAAAATATTATGAGTGCTTGGAACTGAGAACAACCAAAAATCTTTTAAATTATATCAAATGCTTAAATTACAAATAAAAAGTAAAAATGCTTAAACAAACTCACAAAGTTCTGAAATTTTTAAATGAACTAATACCTTAGTACCTCATAGTGGTTCCCCTTTGTTTTAATCAATGTGAAACTGTCCCTGCACCCAGTCCAACCTATAACAGATTTTCATGGTGAATTCGGAGTGGATGCGTAGGTTGATACCAAAGTTTCCACTTTCACATTAATTTAAATGAATCCAGCACTGGCATACAGCCACAATATCACCAGTGAATAGCTGACAATGTATGGTGGAGAGCATTCTGACTGGCTGCATCAACACCTTATATTGGAGGCTCCAATGTGCATGATCAAACGAGGCTGCAGAGAGCTGTAGACTCAGCCAGCTCCATCACGGGCACAACCCTCCCCGCCATCAAGAAAATGGCATCCATCACTGAGGACCCTCACCACCCGGGACATGCCCTCTTCACATTACTACCATCAGGGAGGAGGTACAGGAGCCTGAAGACCCACACTCAATGCTTCAGGAACAGCTTCCTCCCCTCCGCCATCAGATTTCTGAACGGTCCATGACCCCATGAACACTACCTCGTTATTCCTTTTTTTTGCCACCATTTATTTATCTTTTTAAGTTATAGTCATTTTATTGCTGTCGCAAAACAACAAATTTCACATCATCCAAGTTAGCGATAATCAATCTGATTCTGACGGGCGGTGAATCCCATGGAAAATCCTGCACTCTGTGTTAACATTCAAATTGCTACTTCACATTGCTTCGTCCCTACATGTGACTTGATACAGCTGTGAATAGCACAGTCTGGCATTTCAGTTAAGTTTCAGTCGAGTAATTTCACTGCTTGCACCATGTACTGTTTCCATTTTCAGTTCTCCTCATTTATTTGCTGTAACACCCTCAGCTGACCGCAGGGCAACAGCTGGAAATAGGTAGTGAGACAATCCAGACCAACTGAAAATACTTCCAGAGTGAAAACAACAACTTGCATTTATCTTCAGAGCTCTGCATGAGAACAATATTCCAAGGCACTTCACAGGAGCAGAAGCAGAGCAAAACAAGTGGATGACAAATCTACGGAGGTATGAAGAGAACTCATCGAAAGCTTGATGAGTTGCAAGAAGTGCTTAAGGAGAGGTAGACATAAGAATGGCTGTGGCTTGAATCCCACTGCTGAGGCACAACCGCTAACATCAACGCAAAATGATGAGTGCAGTGCAAATAAATTTTGAGGAGCTTAACACCATCCAGGGCTAAGCAGCCCATTTAAATTGGGTAAATTGCTTTATTATTGTCACCCTGTATTGAGGTACAGTGAAAAACTTTGTTCTGCATGCCATCCAGACAGATCATTGCATCACATCAGTGCACTGAGTTAGTACAAGGGAAAAGCAATAACAGAATGCAGAATATAGTGTTACGGCTACAGAGAAAGTGCAGTGCAGGCAGACAATAAGATTCAAGGCCATAACAGGGTAGATTGTGAGGTCAAGAGTCCATTTTATTGTACGAGGTCCATTCAACAGTCTTATAACAGCTGTCCTTGAGCCTGGTGGTATGCGCTTTCAGGCTTTTGTATCTTCTGCCCAATGGGAGGGGGAGAAGAGGGAATGTCCCAGGTGGGTGGGGTCTTTGATTATGTTGGCTGCTTTACTGAGGCAGCGCGAAGTGTAGACAGAGTCCATGGAGGGGAGGCTGGTTTCCATAACCTGCTGAGTCTGCAGATCAGAGGTGAATAAGACTGGAGGACATAGGTTTAGGGTGAGCGGGTAGAGGGGATCTGAGGGGAACCATCACCCAGAGAGAGGTGAGTAGCTGGAACACACTGCCTGAGAGAGTGGTGGAAGCAGAGTCACTGACAGTATTTAAGGAGTGTTCAGATGAGCACTTGAATTGGGACCAATGGCTTGAATAGGGCTATGGACCAACTGCTGGGAGTTCGGATTAATATGGAAGGGTGCCCACGGGTCAGTGTAGATGAGTTGGGCTGAATGGCCTGTTTCCCCGTGAAATGATTTCATGATTCTAAGAGAGAAGCAACAGGTTTGCCTCACTGGAGACACAAGAGACAGTAGATGGCGGAATCAGAAACAACACACTAACACTAGAGGAACCTGTCCCTCCCACATTGTAAGGTTTGGCTCACAGGTCCAGTTCAGTAGTAATCTCATACATCACCACATCTTGACCCAGTACCCTGAGGATAGTTTCGAGTTTCAATTTATCGTTAACCAGGTTCCTTTCATTTTCCATGTACCTGCTCTGGAGTTATTTACCATCATTGGCTTTTTCTTGTATGATGTGAATGACTGATTAACTTCAGGTTTAAAGTAGTTTGTCAGGTCTAATGCAAGGGAACAGATCTTTACACGGGGACAGTGAAAAAATGGTGAATCCTTCTGTGGGGTTTGGGGTGCAGGGGAGAGCAGAGGAAGTGTTTGACATTAATGTATAAAATCACGAGGGGCACAGACAGGGTGAATGCACACAGTCTTTTTCCCAGGGTTGAGAAATCAAGAACTAGAGGACACAGGTTTAAGGTGAGGGGGGAGAGATTTAATAGGAACCTGAGAGGCAACTTTTTCACCCAGAGGGTGGTCAGTATATGGAACAAGCTGGCAGAGGAAGTGGATGAGGCAGGTACATTAACAACATTTAAAAGGCACTTGGACAGGTACATGGATAGGAAAGGTTCAGAGGGATATGGGCCAAATGCAGGCAAAGGGGACTAGATCAGATGGGAATCTTGGTGAAGCATGGACCAGTTGGGCTGAAGGGCCTGTTTCAATTGCTGTATGACTCTGTGACACTAACAAGATTGTTCATCTTTTTGTCAGATACTTGAATTGCTGGATTTGAGGCCAACAGCAGAAAGAAATCAGCCAGAATTTGATAGAATGTGAAATAGTTTTAACATGTTAAATGGCCGCTCCTGTTTCAAGAAAGCTGCTGGTCCGATTCCCAACTGTAATCTGATTCTCGTTCGGTTCAACAGACCCCTGCAAAGATATACTGAGTCAAGGGTTTGATTGGTTCACTGGAAGAGCTGAATGTTCCAACTAGTTAAACTATTATAAGCAGCCAGATTAAATCTGTTAAAAACAAAATGAGTCAAAGTGAGTTCAGTCAGAACCTGTGCTGGGAGACTCCAGAACAGGAGACTCATTTCTATGACCCCCTTTCACCCAGCAGCTGTCTGAGACTTCTAACGTCCTCCAGTTGAACAACCCTGAGTTTAATTAATCCGCCACTGAGGGCCTGGCTTTCAGCTGCCTGGGTGCCCAAGCTCTGGAATTCCTTGGACGTA
>JARFYF010000084.1:42315444-42327274 GCA_030265395.1 Rhina ancylostomus
GTTCTGTGATGCAAAGGGGACTGAATTTTGGGTCCTGAGTGTAAATACAGCACACATAACTGAAGATGCTATTATTTTTACCTGGTGATGCGTTTGCCCCTCTCAAAGTAGGAAGTGAAGGGCTGGAAGAAAACTTGGTTAGCTTCTACAGTGGGTACTCTTAAAAAAAGGAAGAGATCAGCTGAGATCCCTGACAGGATGGGAATGGGGAGTTACTAAAATGATATATGGAAATGGCAGAGACTTTGAACAAATAGTTTGCATCTGTCTTCATGATAGAGAACTCTAAAATCATCTTAATAAAAAATCTGGGGGCCAAAGGGAAGGAAAAACTTAAAACAATCATAATCATCAGAGAAAGGGTACTAGTAAAAACTATTGAGGTTAAAGGCTGACTACTCCCTTGATCCATGACACTGTCTACACTTGTCGCTGCCTTGGTAAACCAGCCAACATAATCAAAAACCCCACCCATCCCAGATATTCTCTCCTCTCCCTCCTCCCATCAGGCAGAAGATATAAAAGCCTGATAGGAAGTACCACCAGGCTCAAGGACAGCTTCTATCCCACCATCATAAAACTATTGTACAGTCCCTCAGTATGATAAGACAGACTTTTGACCTCACAGTCTACCTTGTCATGACCTTATACGTTATTGTCTGCCTGCACTGCACTTTCTCTGTAATTGTAACACTTCATTCTGCATTCTGTTATTGTTTTCCTTTGTACTTCTTCAATGCACTGATGTGATGAAACTACCTGTCTGGATGGCATGCAAAACAAAGTTTTTCACTGTACCTCAGCACATGTGACAACAATAAACCAATTTATCAATACTATAGTGTCAAAAGAAGTGGCTGCTGAAATAGTGGATGCATTGGCTGTCACTATCCAAAATCCCCGATATTCTAGATAGCTTCCAGCAAATTGCAAAACCACAAATGCACCACCCCACTCAAAAAAGAAGGGAGGCAGAAAGTAGAATAAGGAAGAAAGCCTGACGTCTGTAACTGAGGAAATGCTGCACTGAATTATTGAGGAAGTAGTGGCAAGACATTTAGAAAATCAAACTATAATCCAGCAATCCTAACATGGTTTTACAAAAGGGAAATCATGACTGACAAATTTATGAGAGTTCTTTGAAGATGTGACAAGAAGGATAGATAAAGGGGAACCTGGTTTATGTGGATATTCAGAAGGCATTCGGACAGTTGCCTCATAAAAGGACATTGCAAAAGATAAGAAAACAAACTTAGCCGATTCAGTCTCTCCTCATATTAGAAATTCTCCATCCCAAGCAACATCTGGTGCATCTCCTCTGCACCCTCTTCAGTGTAATCATATAGTGTGGCAACTAGAACACAGTATTCACTACAATTTCAGATCATCAAATGTAGATTTCAAGGACAGAGAAAGGAGGTGTGCTAGGAATTTGGAGCTGGGAGTTTTGCCATCAATATCTGCTTGGGTACATTGGAAATAAGATTTACTTTACAGTGGAGCTAAGCATTGTTTGTAATTGATCAGCTTATTTAATTCTGGAACATGTGATAGATTGATCGGGAGAGCAGGGAAGTTTGCCAACAGTTGATTCATGCAACTGCGCTGTACATGCAGCTGTTGTCCAACTACACACTGAGAATGTCAAAATCTGTGCAAACATGCTTCTTCTCTGGCTTAGCAGTAACTCGAACACTTCAATACACAGATTCTTTTTAAAAGCAAATCTGAGTCCATTATTTTTAAAACAAAAATATTTTTTCTCTAAAATCTCCAGTTCTTTATAGTAAATCCCAACAGGCCCACATTCCCACTAACTTTTCTGATTTTAATGAGCTGATCCTGTCATCATAACAGCTTAAGCCAACATTATGCTTCCTCCCACCCTGATGTGTGGGATGACGCAGTACTTTTAAAATCCAAAGAATCATGAAAGCACTGTAATTTCCCCTCTGCAGAACCCCCAGAGTTTAAGAAATGGCTTGTCATTTGAGCTGTTCTAATATTTTCTTTTTCTTTTTTTTATTCATTCAAGGGACAGGCTAAGCTGGCATTTAATTGCTCATCTCTAATTGCCCTTGAGAAGGTGCTGGTGAGCTGCCTTCTTGAACTGCTGCAGTCCTTGATGGATGGGAATGCCCAAAATGCTGGTAGGGAGACAGTCCCAGGATTTAGACACAGTGATGGCGAAGGAACAGCGATATAGTTCTACATGACCGGATAGTTCTATCCTTGCCTTAGTCAATTCTGGGTGATCCATCTGGTTTTGTTTCTCTGCGGCTTTCTAGCAGTTTATTAGCTTGCTAAGCCATTTCAGAGGGCAGTTAAGAGTCAACCACATTGCTGTGGGTCTGGAGTCATGCGTAGGCTAAACCAGGTAAGAATAGCAGATTTTCTCCCCGGTTGGACATTAGTGAACCAGATGAGTCTTTACAACAATTGACTAGTTGTGGTCACCATTGGACTTTTTAATTCCAGAATTTGAATAGGAATTTATCACTATCGGCTGTGGTGGGATTCAAACCCAAGTCCCCAGGACTTTGTCCTGGGTATCTAGATTCTTAATCCAATGATAAATAATACCACTGTGCCATCATCTCCTGCTCCATAATGTTTTGTTAGCAGTCTTCCAAAGCAGGTTTATTGCTTTATCTTGGTGTCTAATGACAATGCTTTCAATCTACATTGTGTGAAATCTTATTAATGAACAGTTTAGTTTTCAGGTTCAGACCATTTAGGCCAAATATACAAATATTGAAAGGGGCTGTGACATGAATGGATCAAGAAACTGATGCAACAATAGTTGCAATCAAAGATATGTAACTAAGACCATTTCATTTGGCATGATGCATATTTTTCATTCTACAGAAGCATGTTGGTTATTGTATTTAGTGATATGATCCTATTTTTAACTTTGAATGAGACCTTGGGCAAAGGGCATATCTTCTGGGAATCCACATCAAAATTTACTTTAGCTATTTAAAACAAATATTTTAGTTCTTGCGGTAGGACCTTAATGTTTTGATGACACAGTTCCAAAAGGACCCAACCTTATTATGGCAATCAGAAAACATGAGAATTGATGTATGTTGTTAATTGTGCAACACATAACCATATTTAGAATAATCACATTACTAGAAACGTAAGGGGCAAAGTTACTCCTGCTTGCTTGCCAGGAACTGCATGAGGGAAGAATTTAAGATAATCTATGGGACTAACCATTAAATTCTTCTTGTTTTCCTGTAGTTTCTAATTGTAAGCAGGTAAGATGGTTACCTTTTGATGCTAGTAGCTTTCTTTCTTTAATTTGCAGATTGGGTTTTGATAATGTCATTAGGAACCAAATGCTATTTTTAACTGGGGATTAACTCAAAGAAGCCATTGTGGCTTCCTAGTCAGGTTATTCCATAGAAAGAGGGCTAAGCCAGGAGAGAAGAAAAAGTACAGTTTTTTCTTCTACGTTTTAGCCTTTCTTGTGAATTCCAGAGGAGCAACTCTACTCCCCAAGAGGGGAAACTTTAGGTCATCTTTTCCATGCTATAGTACTCCAACCATCAGCCCACTTCCCCGCCCACCCTCCCCGCTCCACCCCCCCCCCCCCACCCACAACCTGAAAAGTCCCTGGGGTTGGCCTCCTGTTGCTGATGGTTGGCTGGTTACCATCTGCCTCAGCCCAGCTGCATGACTGCTGTCCCCAGTTGAAATTAGGACTTTAAAATAAAAGATGTGTTTTTCTCGCACTTTCAAGGGAGCTCAAAAATAGTAATTGGGAAACAGCTGCCTTGTATGTAGCTCCTGTCATCACCTGTTGGTTCCTGATCAGTAAGCATCTGTTTTTCATTCCAATGCACAAAATACTAATTTCTCTCTGTTTTCACCCACAGGAAGCTATTTATTTCAAACTCAATCTACATAAGTATGGATTTCCATACAAATTCCCCAAATGCTAACACTGTTAGAAAACACAGTGATAAATTCCTTAAGTGGTAATTGGCTGCTGATGTGGAAGAAACGACTAATAGTTCCCACAGGAAATGGAGGAGTAAAAGCTTATTAGGGGAAACACCATTTTCGTCTTAGCCAGACTTTTCTTCATTCTTTTCCCTTTAACCACTTGGTAAAAAACCTTCAATTAGTTTTTATAAGTTTTTCCCTTATGTGGAATGGTGGCACAGTGATCAGGTTATGGTGCTAATAATTCCAAGATGCTAACTTTTCATCCCACCATGACAGCAAGGGAACTGAAAGTAATCTGTAACTTTCTTTATAAAATTGCTTTGGATTGTGGTAAAAACCTATCTGTTTCACTAATGCTCTTCAGAGAAGGAAATCTACTGCCCTTAACTGCTTACTGCCATTGTAATTTGGTTGACTCTTAACTGCCCTCTGAAATGGCTTAGGAAGCCATTTAAAACAGCGATGTTAAAATGTAATTAGAATAAAACTGGTTATCACACCTGACACTGTCCAAACCCCAGGATATGGACACAGCAAAGTCCATCACCACACTGTCGATCTTGCAGAACTGGCATCTGAATGGGAAAGCTGTCCAAAGACTAGCCAATCAACAGGCTGGGATAGTAGACTCCCAGAATCATTCTTACAACCAACATCAAAAGGTGCTTCCATCACAATCTTCAAGAACTTCTGTCCCACTGGAGAGCTGATGGCACCAAACTTTGATCTATTCATTGGCTGTTGGCTCACTTTTCTCTCTTTAGTTCATGTGGCTTTTGCTACTCAGTAAACCTGTGTTGCAGCTTTAACAGGATTGTCCCTGAGAGTTCTCATCACTGACACCAGGTTCCATGAGGTGTCATGACATCAGGTCAAACACAGATAATGAAAATCCCTGTTGATTACCACTTACTGTTCTCTACAGTTGATAAATGCATGTTGAACTGCAGATGAAGAAGCACTAAAAGTAGCAGGGGCAGAGAATGTACTCTGGACTTCAATTTGCCAAAAGTGGCTTGATAGCAGCATCGCAGATCAAATTGTGCGAGCCCTGAAGGACATAGCTGGAGGACTGGATTGACAGCAAGTGACGACCAGAACAAGAAGAGGGATATGCATGCCTGATTTCATCCCTAACAACCTACTTGTTGCAGACACTTCTGTCCATGCCAACTTTGTATGAGGCACCACTGGAGAGTCCTCAAAATAGAAATGGGCATCAATTAGGTGGTGTGGACCATAAGCATCAGGAGTCAAGTGGAGGAGGGAAGTTTTGTATAGGCCCATTGTTTCTGTCTGATCTTGCCCCCCCCACCTCAAATTTTTCCCTCCGCCCGCTCCCAACTCCATCTGCCAATCACCATTGTTTGCCTGGATCTACCTATTGCCTGCCAGCTCTTGTCCCACTCCTCCCCCTCACCTATTTTTTACGGGCCATCTCCCCTCTACTCTTTCAGTCCAGGTGAAGCACCTCGATGCGAAGCATTGAACATACATTTCCCTCTTAAAATGCTGCCTATCCCGTTGATTTCCTCCAACAGCATGGTTTTTGCTCATGCTTAAGAAATAGCTGCGCTTCTAGAAAAATTATTCCAGTCCAATAACAACACTGGTAATTTTTTGGTGATGTGGAAGTTTATCCAGAATAACCCTGGTCGTAAAAAGCTGGATAAATTCATTCCACCTAATTATTATCCAATTGGTAAAATAACACAAGAAACCAGAACAATAATTTGATAAATAGGATTTGGTTATGGCTGACAACACCACTTTTAATTGCTCTTGAGAAGATGTTGTGAGCTGCTCTTTTGAACCATTTCTTCTGGTGAAGGTACACCCACAGTGCTTGCAGGAGGAAGTTCCAGGATTTAGATCCAGAGAAGATGAAGGAATAATGATATACTTCCAAGTTAGATGCAAGTTGGCGATGAATTTGCAAGTGTTGTCATTTCCATTCTTGGGGGTAGAGATTGCAGGTTTGGGTTGGGAGGTGCTATCGCAGTAGCCTAGGTGAATAGTGCCCAGTAATGCTCAGTAATGCGCAGTAGCCCAGGTGAGATTCCAGCATCTGCAGTCCTTTGTTTTTCTAGCCCAGGTGAATAATGAAGTGCATTTGTAAATGGCATACAATTCAGCCACTGTGAAATAGCAGCAGAGGCAATTAAATGTTAAGGTGCAGGAGACTAACCAAGCAGGCTGATTTGTTCTCTATGGTTTCAAATTTCCAGAGTGTTGTTGGGAGGCAAGTAGAGAATGTTCCATCATATTCCTGGCCTGTACTAGAATGACCCTAGGATGTCAGGAGGTGAGCCACTGATTGCAGAACACCCAGCTTTTGGATGATCTGCTTTTGTCACCACAATATGTAGCTAACATAGTTGAGTCTCCTGTCAATGGTGACCCTCCGAGACAAGGATGATTATGTCTTTGAATAACAATTTGTAAGAAATGATGATGGCCTTGCATTTTTGTGGCACAAATATTACTTGCCACTTTGTAGCCCATGCCTGAATGTGACTGGGGTCTTGGTGCATGCAGGCATAGCCTGCTTTATTTGTTGAGGAGTTGTGAACAGAATTGACTTTTGTGCAATTATCAGAGAACATCCCCACTTCTCCCCTTATATGGGAGGAAAATCAGATGCCTTGCTACAAAGGAGACCCCTCAGATATCGCCTTTTGTACCCTGCACTGGATTGAATACATCAGTTTATGGTGTACATATTTTTTTCTCTTTATGAATTTTGATATAACGGATTCTTTTACTTTTTATCCATACTAACAGGCATGGCCTTGATCTAGATTTTGATATCAGTTTAATTAATTTCTTAGGAATAACATACATAAGGTATACTATTTCCCTTCTCTCCATATGCTGTCAAAGGCCTGCTTGGAAGTTAAGTATTTATTGTTACACTGGGTATTATATTCTAAAAAGTTCTCTGAAATCTGTATTACCACAAATAGTTGATATATTTTATTCTTGGCTGCGATCAACTTATCCTTCATGTGATATCATTGCTTTGTATTTTCTCGTTCTCCTATGAAACTAATAAATACTTCTTTGGCACACTCAGTAAGGCAATTCCACTGTAATTGTTACATTTGTTCTTGTATCCTTCTTTGAGAGTTATTATTGTGATTCTTCTTCATCCTCATGTACTTGTTTTCCTTCAGGATTTTCTGTCAAAAACCTATTCACTACTTTCACAATATCTGCATCAGCCATCTGCAACGACTCTGCAGTTATGTTATCAGTACCAGGAGCCTTGCTCTTTTTAAAATTATCAATAGAAATAATTGTTTGGATTTCAAAGAATCTCGACAGTGACTGTCCTTCTTTTCGATAGGGAGGATTCTCCAGTACTGAATCATCCATTGTGTTCCATGTATTGTATAGATGTTCAAGTGTTCTTTCCATCGTTTGCTCCTTACAAGTTTGACATCAATTATATGACCAAACTGGTCTGGCATTGTAGCCACTTCACAGAACATCCAAGGTGAGTCCAGGAGTGGAGAAAGGGGTTAGATACACACCCTTCCAGCTTTCAGCTTTTTCTATATTTCCATGCTGCAACATGCAGGTGTAGATGTCCAGAATGCACCATTGAGTAAATCACAGTTAGCTGGCTGTGCTCTGTGGAAGCACTAGCATGGCCAGTGAGATTGAGCCCAATGTTTCAGAACAATTCGCAGAGAGCAGGTTAACCGAAGCTTCTCTGGGGTGATGGAGGGATTGCAGAATACCCCTGGAAAGTTCAGCCACCTCCAATTACACAGTTTCAGAGACTCACACAAGCATCCCCCCCTCTCTCTCCCTCCCTTCCCCTCCCCCTCTCTCTATAACACTGAACTGATGAAAGTTCTGATGAAAGTCATTGATTTGAAATCCTGACTCTATTTCTCTCTTCACTGATGCTGTTTCTTTTTTACCTCCAAATCTGTTGGACAGGTGTACTCCTGTCTGCAAATTCTGCTAAGTATCCCCAGTATGTGCAGTATTTTAGGACAGACCGATACACCGTGGACAGGCTGGCAGAGCGGAGAGGAGAGGTTTCAGAGTGGGGTGAACATAATTCAATGTCAGTCCTGACTCTTCCCCTATATCTGGTCCATCAGTTGTTGGATAAACAACCATGTGATACAAAATTAGAGGGAGAGGATATTGAGTTTGAGTGGGCTGTGGATGGGCAAATACCGTCTGCCTGCTATCACCAGTGAGTGGTGCAATCAATTTGGTACTTGGGTTTTATTATAACAAAATATATTTACGCAAGGAGTTCTCTAAGTGCACTTTAACATGCTCACATTTTAGTCATGCTTACAGCTTTTGAATTTTATTGCTTGGGATATAGTTATTTGATGTTAATTTTAATAGTTTACAGAATATTTCATATTTTCTCAAATTCCATGATATTAACCAATGTATACATTCTGTTACTCCCTGCAGTGACAGTCAAGATACTGAGCACATATGGTCTTTATAAGGTTGCCAAGAAATTCCAGAAACTGTTTCAAATTTTCTTGCAGCCTTTCCTGGCAATTATGAAGGTCAAGAAACAAAAAGCAACTGAATGCAGACAGACACCTTGTTCTGTGATCTGTAACCGAAAACAGGGCTTTCGTGCAAGTTGTTCAGAATAATGCATCCCTTTATCCAACTGATAACTTAGTCTGGGAAACAGCCTGGGGGAGAGAAGGCTAGCTGTAAGGAAGGGAGATGAAAGATGACTGTACAGTGAGATATCCCTTCACTGAAATTAAGATAGCACTCAGCTGAAGTTGATTATAACTTGTTAGTCAGCTGTACCTGGTGCATTTATGTCCCGTTTAATGGAGAAATATCAGTGTTTAAATGTGCAACATTTATTTGTTCATTGTAGTGTTAAGAATTTGCAAACAGGAGTACACCTGTCCAACAGATTTGGAGGTAAAAAAGAACCCTTGTGCCATTTTAACGAATGTTTGTAATTAAATAACAACACAATAATAAAATAGTTCAATACTTGGAAGATGTATTAATCTGGAAGATCTATTAATCAGGTCTAATGTAATTTAAAATGTTCTGTTACTATGAATTTACAGATTAACATTAACTTGGTGATAAAGTTCTAACTAGCATTAAGAAATGTGAATAGAATCAAAACTTTGTTCAGAAGGGGTAAGGTGGGAGTGGAGAAATCAAGGCAGTCAATTCATGTCAGCAATTGGAAATTAAAAGATCGAGAGAAAGTAAAAGTCCAGAAGGCGCTCCCCAAGTGAAATGGGAGTGCCAGGACTTTCACCCACCAGTCTCTATCTCTACCCTCCCACACCCAGTTCTATCTGCCTATTTTTTTTCCCTTAATTGTTTCTACCTATCACCTTCCAGTCTCATCCTCCCCTCTCACTTTAATATCGTGCTCTCATCCCTCTACAACTGCCAGTCCTGATGCAGGGTCTCGACCTGAAATGCCAAACTATTCCTTTGCCTTCATAGATGCTGCTAGATTACCAAGTTCATCCAGCAGTTTGCTCTTTGCTTTCTTTTGTACTGGTGTATAATAAATGTGAGGGAGAATCTGCTACATTCACAATTCCGGTGAAGCCATAAATGCATTCAAAATGAAGACTGACAAATTTTCATCCCTTTAGCTTGGAAATGTTTAGATTTTAGGTTTAAATAGGGATCGAGTCCATGCGGATCTGGAATTCATGGGTCTCGTTCTGGAGGTGGAGAAGGTGGAAGAGGTGGTGGTCATAGGGGAAAGCAGAAGGACACGCTACCTATAGAAATGCTGAAACTGTTGCAGATTTGCTGTTGTTTCTGATAGAAGTCAGAAAGATCCACTGCCTAGCTTTGCTTTCTTGTCACTGCAGAACGTGGCACTTGCTGCCTTCCTAACAGAGGCTGAACCTTTTACTGTAATGCCAGAACCACTGGGGTCTTGAATAGCTGGTGGACAGATTTGATGATTCCAATTGGATTCCAGAATCCTGTGAGATGATTGCCTAAGACCATGCCACAAATGTTTGGAAACTGCATTTAAGGAGGTGACCCAATCCTCTTATAGTCTGAGCTGCTGTATGAATGGTAATCCTATGGAATCCTTGACATCAGTGCAGAGGAATGAGGATCTAAACAGTTCCTCAAAAAATATTATACATTTTTTTGATTGCTTTAATGTAGGAAATATGACAGTCAATCTGCAAGTTACCACAAACAGTTTATTTCTCTTAAACTCACAAGAGCTTCAGGATAAAGGAGCATGAACTTAGAGGAGAGTTAGCTGTGCTCATATTGCAGATTAATAGCAAGAAACAACAGATGGCAAATAACTTTCCATCTATCTGTTACTGATTCTCTCTACCATGGGCATTCCCCAGGAGTTGGAGAGTGTCCATCACCTGTGGTTTCTTCCTCCTTAGCATTTTGAATAGTCTTCTCCTGTAAGAGGAATTCAGAAAGAATAAATGGCCCATGTCAGTGAAACTCAATGTCATTAGGGTGAACATTAGATGGTGATGATTGAAGAGAGTTCTATGGACTTAAGGAAGTGCAGCTGGAGTGTCAGTGTGTTTTATTAGACCTCTGTGACTGTCCTTCAGGATTGTGAGAAGTTTTGGAATATGACGTATATGATATTTCAGTTTATTCTTCAAAACAGTCATATCATCTAACTTCCAAAAGTAAAACATTGCATAAGCTAGAAATCTTTAAAAAGACAGAGATTGGTGGAAATACATAGCAAATTAGGCACCATATGTGATGGAAAAACAGAGATAGCATTTTGCTGATGACTTTTCATCAGAACTTTCTAATAATAGGTAAATGATCTGAAACATTGCTTTTCTCTCTTCACATTTGCTGCCTGACCTGCTGAGTAGTTCCACCATTATTTGCTTGATTGTCTTTTGAGATTTTGTAGCAATGTGGAGATCATGCTATTAATACAAGACTTGTTGATGGATCCAAGCTACATTTTAGACTCTTTATTTAAGGGGCATCAATTTCATTCAAGGAACCCAAGCAAATTAAACTGCAATCTAATTAAATAAAATGTAGTCAACAATCACCAATTACCTGCTCACTGATGGAGATAGAAGAGACTGCAGATGCTGGAATCTGGAGCAACAAACAATCTGCCAGAGCAACCTAGCGAGTCAAGCAGCATCTGTGGGAGGAAAAGATTTGTCGACTTTTTGGTCAGGTTTTGACTCAAAACGTCAACAATTCCTTTCCTTCCACAGATGCTGCTTGACCCGCTGATTTCCTCCAGTAGGTTGTTTGTTACTTGCTCACTGATACCCAGTCTGGGTTTCAACAGAACCACTTGGCTCCAGATCTCATCACAGCCTAGGTCCAAGCATGGGCCAAAGAGTTTAATTCCAGGGGTGAGCAAATAGTTTGACATGAAGGTAGCATTTGACCAATTGCAGCATCAGGGAATCCAAGTGAAGCCGAGATCAATGAGCATCAAAGAGAAAACACTCCAGTGGCTGGAGTCATTCCTCACACGATGGAAGATGGTTGAAGATGATCATCCCAGCTCCAGGACATCACTCCAGTTCCACTGGGCAATATACCAGGCCCAACCACCTTCAGCTCCTTCATCAGTGACCTTCCTTCCATCACAAGGTCAGAATGTTCACTGATGAAAACACAATACTCAAATCCATTTGCAGTTTCTTAGCAAATGAAGCAGTCTATGCCTGTATATTGTGAGATCTATACACATTTAGGCATGCCACACCTGGAACAGTGTGCATAGTTTTGGTCCCCTTATGTAAGAAAGGATTTACTGACATTGGAGGCAGATGTAAAGAGATTCCCTAGGCTAGTTCCTAGGATGAGAAGGCCATTCTATCACCAGTTGCTAAAGAAATTAGATGAA
>JARFYF010000084.1:42361456-42375599 GCA_030265395.1 Rhina ancylostomus
GAGAGGGAAGGGCAAGGCTGGTAGGAGTAGGGAACCCTGGATGACGAGGGATGTTGAGGCCATGGCCAGGAAAAAGAGGGAGGCATGGGTCAGGTACAGGCTGCTGGGATCAAGTGAATCCCTGGAGGAGTATTGGGGATGCAGGAATGTATTCAAGAAGGAAATCAGGAGGGCAAAAAGGGGGCATGAGATAGCTTTGGCAAAGAAAATTAAGGAAAATCCAAATAGATTTTATAAGTATATTAAGAGAAAAAGAGTAACTAAAGAGAGAATAGGGCCCCTCAAAGGCCAAAAGGGACACCTTTGTGTGGCAAACTCTGACAAATGGAGTTTGGTCAGCATGGACCAGTTGGGCCTGTTTCCATGCTGTGTGACTCTATTATGCTCCCACTTTCTTCTGGCTACATGCTTCTAGGTTGCCATTTGCCACAGTTTACAGGCATAAAGCAAATACATTGACATGGAATCAACACAGAACATTTGCCAATATGACCCAGCTGTAAAGCTTTGAAAATAATGAACAAATGCCAGATTCTGTATTTCCCCACTGAGATCTTACATTATGTAAACTTTTATTTACCTTCAATGGCAAAAACTATGATTTTCATGAAGAGTATCAAACAAATTCTTAATGCCCTTACAAGGAGTTAGTAGTGTCCACAGTCAATTAACCTTAGAATTCTAGATATCAACACTTTAATACTGTATGTAAATAATTCAACATGATTATTAATGAAATTAATAGCGCATTAGAAAAGTTAACAACAGAAACTGAGATTGATAAATTAAATAAGATTAATTTAAAATTTAATTTTGTTAGCTTGGGAACAAATTAATAGTATTAGGAAGCTAGTCAATGGAATTTAATAAAATCAATCTGAATGTATCTGGCAATGCTTGCAGAGTTTCTATAACCGCATCCTTTTTACTTGCCTTGGATGAAGTGGTTTCCGGGACTTCCTTTAGAAGTCTCTCATGAATTCCAAGTAAAGAACTTCTATCTGTAGTGGTGCTTATCTATCCCACTTGAAATTTCTGATACAACTATGTAATTGTGACTGAATTGGACCTTTAAAATCCTACCTTCCTTGATCTCAGAGTAACTTGCACAATGAAGGGAAACATTTATTTCTGCCATGCAGTTGTAACTTCCAAAGCCCTTTTCTCTGTGTATTTCTCTTTCTGTTGAAGATATCCTTTAGAACAGGGATGGCCTTTTTTATATATATGTAACCTAGTATCCAAATTTCCAGATGCAAAGTTACAGTTGAACTAAGGATTGAGGTCTGCAAACATTAATGTTAAAAACAGTTTTTTACCAACCTTTAATTTCCAAAGAAATTTCCTCAATGTTAATGACCACTTTATTACACCTTTGTTCGAAGCATTTATCTTTTGTGGTGTAAATCACCTCACTCAGCCCTGCTGGTATCGGATGACCTTCAAAACCATGATAATACTAAGAAGTCCACACGAGTGGACTCTCAATAATGAAGCTGTCCACATCCAAATGCAGCAAGACCTGGACAATATCCAGGCCTGGGCGGATAGGTGGCAAGAAACACTTGTGCCACACAAGTGCCAGGCAATGACGATATCCAACAAGAGAAAATCCAGCTATCATCCCCTACATTCAATTGCATTGCCATCACTGAATCCCCCACTATTAATTCACAGGGGTTACCATTAACCAGAAACTGAATTGGAGTAGCTTATATACACAATGTGGCTACAAGAGCAGGTCAAAGGCTATGAATCCTGCAGGAATCCTGTAATTTACTTACTGACTCCACAAAGTCTGTCTACCATCTACAAGGCTCAAGTCAGGAGAGTGATGGAACACTCTCCACTTGCCTAGGTGTGTGCAGCTTCCACAACTCTCAAGAAGCTTGGTACTATGCAAGATATAGCAGCCTGCTTGATAGGGACCCCATCCACAATCATTCACCCACTTCACCACCGATGCACAGTAGCAGCAGTTTGTACTATCTACAGGATGCACTGCAGCGACTCACCAAAACATCTAGACAGCACCTTCCAAGCCCACAATTCTACCAGCTAGAAGCACAAGAGCAGCAAAAGCATTGGAACCCCTCCTCCTGGAAGATGTCACATACCATCCTGACTTGGAAATATAGCAACATTCCTTCACTGTCACTGTGTCAAAATCTTGGAACTCTCCCCCAACAGCATTATAAGTATATCCACACCTCAACGACTGCAGCCGTTCAAGAAGGCAACTCACCCCCGCCTTCTCGAGGGCAATGAAGGATGGGCAATTAAGTACTGGCTCAGCTTACAAAGCCCACATCCCTTGAATGAAAAACAACATCTTTGAACAATCAGACCTCTGCATATAAAATGTTGTTAAATTCCCTTTAGTGAGCCATGTCCAAATCCACAATCCGGATGCCTTGTCTCCCAATCCTGTGTTTTTTTTTAATGTATAGGACTTGATATGTTAATTAGAATTAGTCACTTCATTTTTCAGCATGCTGTCTGACCACTTATTTCATTTTGAGTAGGCCATTAGAGCATTACCCAACTCACTGTTTGACAACACTGTGAGTGCATTTGGTAACATCAGGGAGACCAGGAAACACCTCCTCACTGAATCCCAGAGAGGTAGCATTCACTCGTTCCACCGATTCCCACCAAGTTTTTGCAGGACTCTTCAGAAAGGGGGTGCTATTCACTTCAAAACAACTCCCTTGCTGAAATCCTGTGAGTCTTGCTGACCTCCACGTCTATCTCTCCAATTTTCACTTTGTGGATAAATTTCCTATGTTGGGGTCACAAATAATCCAGACCTAACCTTGAATTCTGACCACCTGGATAATGAAATTTGACAATTTACTGTTCTAATTTTGTAAAATTAAGCTTTAGTGACTAGTAATATTTTAATGGAAATATATAGAAATATATTTTATAGCCAAATTTTAACTGTAAATTTCAAAGCTTTTAACTGTATACTTTGATGTCAAATAAATTCTGCTGTAATTTTTTTACTTCTATTTGTGAGACCCCTACTGGTAGTGTGTAAATGTTACGAAGCATCGCCATCCTTCTATGTGCTTCTGAGACCTGGACTAGCTACAGCAGACACCTAAGGACATTGGAAATGCTGTCTCAGTAAAATCCTTCAAATTAACTGGAAAGATAAGCAAACCAACTTTGGTATCCTCTCCCAGGCCAACATCTACAGTACTGAGGCCCTAATTATTCCCTGCTGATTACGTTGGGTTGGGCACATTGTTTGCAAGCCCAACGCCAGCCTCCCAAAACACATACAAGTTCCCAGTTCCTGTCATGGGAAGAGATTACCAGGTAGACAGAGAAAAAAGATTCAAGGATTCAGGGTTGGTGGACATTATTACCACTGCTGTGATTTGGATTTATTTGGAAGATTTAATGGAAACAAAAAGAAGTCTGGAGCTGCTTCAAAGTGCAAGGCATTGAGCCACAGAAGGTATGATTTAATTAAATGCAAGGAAGAGGGGAAGAGATCAATGGGAGACACGATAATGTCATCTCCATGAAGGACTGGGCAGGAGAGCGATGAAAAGTGCAACCAGTAAAATAATGTTTAAATGGTTAGTGTGCTGGTCCCAGATATGAACTAGCTGGAGCAGAATGCATAGATTCCTGCACTTTGATTGCCTTTGTGCTGGTGCCACCAGTAATAACAACTGCTCTCCTGGCAATCTATGATTCTTACAAGATTGTACTTGTTGCTAATATCACACAGAAAAATTTCAACACCTTGGTACTGCACTGAAAACTTGCCAAAATCAAACTTCAGCTTTGTAATAGATTGCCACTCTTATCTTGCTAGCCTGAGATTTATTAAGGTTTGGTTTCTGTGAAAGGAGGTCTTGGCTTGTAACGCTTAGGAACGCTGAGAAACAATAATGAGTGTGGGAATTCTAAAGCATGCTATCTACAGTCATCAAAAAGACATTTATTTAATAGTTTTGAAGGTTCCAAACTCAGCTGCTTTTCACCACCCCTCACATGGTTCTGGCATGCTACTGGTGTCAGCTCTTCCAGCCAGCACAATGTTGCACTTCCCAAACCATTCACCAGGGAGCAGGCTGGGCATATTTTAAACCAAATCAAGAATGGCTTCTGGCTTTGTTTTGTAGATTGCAGACAAATGCTACAAAAACAATGTTTCTCTTTAAAATAGTCCCACTTTCCATTAAACTAATAGTTGACCATTTAATCTACTAACAATTTGCTAGCTTATGTGCCAGTGATTGGAATATACAACCTCTTGTCGGGCCAAGTACATTACACATTACAATGAACAAAATGAGGGCATCAATTGATCCAACAGAAGTACTTGGTGGATTCAATTTAAAGGCATTTGGAGCAGTGCTGATGGCCCCAGGTCTGTAAAATAAAGTCAACAAAGCCAAGAGTTCCCTTTCAGGTTGGAGCTCAACCAACTTGTCAGCCTGAAAGTTCCTTTGTTTTTTTTCAAGCTAAAACTGGTAACTATGGGAGCCCTACGATTGATAGCAAAACCAGTTATGTGACACTGAGGTAAGGAAACAAACAGTGTAACTGCAGTGAACAGATAGTTTCTACTAAAAATGTAAATGTTTACACTTGGATCTAAACAAAATGAAGGTAACAATACCAGTATCAGTTGCTATTCCCCAAAGTTAAATGTGTCAACCTAATCCACATAGTTAAATGATCGAAGACTAATGGTTGTCCATAATATCAAGCCTGTCATCCCATTTAAACCTTATACCCCTTTCCTTAAACTTATGCCCTCTGATTTTAGACATCCCTCCCATGGGGAAAAGTTTCTTACCATCTACTCTATCAAAGTCCATCATAATTTTGAATACCTTAATCAGCACCAATCCCCCCACCCCTCTCCTCAGCCTCCTCTCCTCCAATCTATCCAGTAAATGAAATTCAAAAATGCTCAAATGGTGGATATCTGAAATCTGCTTTGATTCCAGCCTGTGTAGTCTCTCTTCATAACTGAATTCCTGTATCCCAGACACATCCTCTATAAAATAAATACAATAAAATAATTTATTTTACTTTACTTAAATAAAGTAAAAATAAACTTGACTTTGACTTTGATCCAGTTGAATCTCACTTTAATCCAGTGCAGTCATGTGCTTCTAAGAGTGTGGTGACAGAACTGCATTGAATCCGCCAGATGTGGCCTCATAAAAGTTGTAACATAACTTCCCTCCTCATGTATTCTGTGTCCCAGATAGTGAAAGCAAATGTCCCAAATGCCTTCTGCACCATCTTATCTACCTGTCCTTCCACCTTCAGGGATGCTTAAGCTTGTAGATCAAGGTTCCTGTGTTCCTTAATACTCCCTAGGATTCTGCCGTGAATTGTGTAAATTTTAGTGTTATTAATCCTCCCAAAATGAATTACCTTACATTTTTTAGAATTAAATTCCAACTGTCACAGTTCTACCAACTCATCAATCTCACCCCTGTAGCCTGTCTACCCGTCTCACTATCAACAATGCCACTGATTTACATGTCATCTGCAATCATTACTAATCATACCCCCTAGATTCACACTCAAATTGTTCATATATATAATAAACCATTCAGCTACATTTAGTTCCCTCATACATTGACATATTATTGTGAATATCTGGGGCCTCAGCACTGATGCCTGTGGCAATTCACTAGTCGTTGCCAGCCAAGAAGAAAAAGACTTGTTTATTTCTATTCTCTGTTTCTTTTTATGAAGCAGTTCTCAGTCTATTCCAATATATTAACCCTGATACTGTTCCTGAGAAGCAGACAATGAAACAGAAAATAACTGGGGAAAAATAAAGTTGTGCATTGCAGGAATTAAAGTAAACAAGGTCCCATTTACCTATGTTAATCATTTTTAAGAGTTATTTCGGAAAGTCCAATTAATGCCTTCCTCCAGATGTGTTTTATGATTTAATAGCAGGCCTTCCTACTGCCTCTTTATGTGTCTGACATTGTAAAGAATATGTTACTCCAGAGAAAACCTTCCAATAATATTCCCTTCATAATCACTGCACTTATAGATGTTCCAATACTTTTCTTGTTCTATCACACTGTATGTCAGGAAGTTCATTATATCATACATATGAACTGAGGTAATTATATTGATTTGAGGTAAGCTCTTACTCAGTGAGCAATGAAGGAATGCTTACACTCAGGACAACAAAAAAGCAAAGGAGAATAAGTTCAGGAGAAATACTTTATCAAATTACTCCCACATTTTCCAATGGCCCCAAAGACCCACATTGACCATTTATGCCAGTGTTACATCAAACAATTTATACCTCTTGGAAGCCTTCATCAGATGGGAAGAATTGAAAACGTAAAAGGCATCACATTGTTTGTGGAATCCTTCTAGGGCTGTGGAAGTGGAAGAGCTTCTCAATGCCCTTAAGGAGTTCTTGGCAAAGCTTCTCCTTACTTATAAATCTTTTTCTCCCTGATGTCTGTGGTATGAGCTTCTGATTGCATAGTTATCGCTAACTGATAGGAAGGTGAAGGTTTTGAAGCCACAAGGTTCTTGGGGGAGCCTTTGTGGACGGAGGTGATACTTACATTGTGGCTACATATGCCTTGTGTTGCTGAGCCGAAGAAGTATTTAAGGAAAACATTCTTACACATCCTTCATCCTCTCCCCTACAATATCTTTCCATTACTTAAGATTTTCTGGCTCTAAAATTGGTTGTCTTTTAGTCTAAAGTGGATCAAGCTGGAAGTTTTAAAACTGTTTTTACAGTGCCCTCTGTCAATTAGCCAACCCTACTTGTTTCTTTTGAACCATACTCTTTAAATGCAAGTAGAAAGAGGCCATTCAATCCATTGCATCTATGCCAGCTCTCAGAGTAATTCCATTAATCCTGATTCCCCAATTATCTCCCTATAACCTATTCTCTGAACCCCCTGGTTCCCTGCCACCAATTTACACTCAGGGCAATTTACAGTGGCCAGAAAGCCTACAACCAGTATGTCTTTGGGATGTGGGAGGAAATCAGGGCACACGGTCACAGAAAGTGTGTGCACACTGCACACAAATGGACACAAGGTCAGGACTGAACCTGGATCTCTGGAGCTGTGAGGCAGCAGCACTAACTGCTGTGTCTCCATGCTGCTCTTTGTTCTCAATGCTCTTTTTAGAAAAGTAATTCTCCTTAAATTTGGCTCTCCAAGTCCTAGATTCCTCTGTCACCAAGAATACGAAGCTCTACCCTGCTCTTATAAGGCTTGACTCTATGAACATATTCAATTATGACCAAGAACACAATTATCTCTCAACCTTGAATTTTAAGTTGCTTCAACTTCCTGGACATACTGACCATATTATAAGCCTCTGGTGCTCTATCTCCATTCTGATCAATTGGTAATATTTTAAACAACTTTAAATAAGCTTACAGTCACCATGTACTTTTGACTGGTTTGTATAGTTCATCAGCCTTCTATGCCTCACCTTCTTCTTCCTTAGAACACCTACTTTTGTCCAAGCTTCTGGTCACCTGGTCTAATACATCCTTATATGGCTCAACGTCAATATTTTGCTTGACATTGCTTTTGGCACCTTTTAGCAATGTTTTAAAGATGTGATGCAATCTTAACTTGTTGTTGTCATTGTTGTTCTTGTTATATATTTGACACCGGGGAGAATCAGAAAAGGTTTCTTTGGCACTGGGCATGAATTCAGCTAGATAAATGGTGAATTGGACTTACCACAAAAGCATTGGAAAATTTGAGGTTGTAATGGAAATCGTCCATGGAAGCAGAAGATGTAGCATCTTATCAAATCAATATCAGCAGATAGAAATGCTATCTAAATGTATTTTAGGAAACATGGAGCTATTTTAGGAAATTACTATTCTGGGTAGGAGGTACATCCAAATATACTAATAATATATCTACATAACACCAAACTTAAGTTATGATGTGGAAAGGTTGTTCTTCAAGCATATTAAAGAAGTAAGGAAAGTGATTACAGGCACTATTAAATATTATTAACATTTCTCTAGGAAAGGAAGTAGTATCAGAGAACTGCAGAACAGCTAAAATTATAATCATAGTTAAAATATGGCAGCTCAATTCCAGGAACCGTAGACTGGTTATTTTTAACTTCGGTGTAAAAATGGCAATAGATTCCATTATTCATGGATGTAATAAAAAGCATTGAAACCAAGTAATGAATAATAGCTAGCATGGATTCTAAAGGGATAAGTCATGCTTGACCAACCTATTTTGCTTCATTAGTGAGGTATCTAAAAGAACAATGTTACAAACATAAGTTTTTGGACTTTGATAACACCTTCAGTAAGTTAGCATATGGTTGCCTGGTGACTAAGGTCAGGTCATATGAGGAACAGATAGCTACAAAATGAGAAGTAATGATTAACAGCAAGAATTGCAGATTTTCCACATCTTCCAAGCAATGCCTTGGGATTGAGGATGATTTTTCCACTTGAGTTCTGTGGCTTCTGAGTTGGCTGAAGGGTGCAATGTGGAACCTGTGGACTCTGCCTCAGATGGGGCAGGAGATGCTTGATAGGGCAGGCAGATGCATAGTTTGGCACAATCCTTTTGCCGTTTTTCTGAACTTCTGTGTGCTCCCAATGAAGGAGCTTGAGGTTCTCAACAGTATCCCAAATATTCCATTTTCAGCAGTCATAGGCCCAGGATTCCCAGGAACCAGAGGGAATGTCACACTTTTTCAAGTAGGCTTTAAGAACATCCTTGAATCATTTTCTCTATCCAACTGGTAATCACTTGCTGTTGACTACCACTTGCTCAGAATAGAGTGTCTATTTCAGGAGTCTGATTTTGGGCATGGAACGATGTGGCCTACCTGGTGGACCTGACCGAGTATAACCTGGACCTCAATGATGGGGATATTTGCCTATGAAGAGGTTGCTAACATTAGTTCATTATGCTGCCCGTGGATTTGCAGTCAATGGTGGTACCTCACCAGTGCTTTAAGTGCCAGATCTGGATAATCCATGTCTCAGGAGCTTGCAGGAATCACTACTGCTTGCTGGAATGTGAGCTTTATGCCAGGTCTGAACTCTTGATTTTCAATTACTCTTTTCCTCAGTCAAACGCTGCACTGGCACACTGAGTGGTGGTTCATGAGGTGTAGAAAATTGTCCTTGTTTTCCTGACTCTTGTTGTGAATCTTTATTCTTGGGGTGGCACTGTTGTGTAATCTGTCAAATTGGTACTGGATCTCTGTCTTGCAGATATTGAGTGGAAGATGTGTTCTTTCAAATATTGCAGTGAAAACATTGGTGATGTCTTGTACCTGAGTCTCTAAATGTGGGTGTATTCAAAAATCATCTACACATTGCAGCTTGGTGACTGAGGTAGGACTGATCTTGGTTATGGAGTGTCAATGGTGTACGTTGAACGTGCATTTGTCCTGTAAGTTTAGCTCCACTCCTGTCGGAGGCTGGTTGGAAATGAGTTGAATTATTGCAGTGACAAAGATTGAAAAGTGGTGACGTGATGATGTCACCTTGCTTCACACCATTCTAAGAAGATATTAAGTCTATTGTGGACCCAGAGGTTAAGATAAGAGTTTCTTTGCCCCTGGTTTCAGTCACCTCAGCCATCAGAAACAAAAAAAAGTGCAGAAGATTTTTCACCTACTTTTTGCCAAAGTTTTCCTCTGGGCTGGAGTGAGGGAGGGTGTGGGAGAACTTGGGATGGGAGTGTAAAATGTAGGGGAGAGAGGTTGCAGAGGGAGCAGAGTGGCAGGCCAGAGGAAGGAGAGGTGTCTAGAACATGAAAGGCCAGAGAGGGCCTTGGCAGGGGCCTGTGGGGATGGGAACAAAGAGGTGGAAGGAGAGGGACTAAAGTAAGGTGGAATTACTGATGTTTAAAATTCATATGACTCCGGTGGACTTGGGAACCTAAACTTATGAGCAACACTACATGTTAAATAAAAGGAAAAGAAGCAAAATACATGAACATAACAACATAAAAAATAGAAGCTGGGTAGACTGTTACAAGGCATTAATAAACTTGGAAAAAGGGTGTCCAATTGACAAGTACGTTTCAATGTCGCTATGGGTGAGTTAATGCACTGCGATAGGAAGAAAGCCACAAACTACTTGGAGTATCAGAGGTTGACTCGGGTAAAGTAGCATCTGGAATCCATCTCACAAGCAAGTTACTGGGATATTGAGACGCTGATAAAATGATTCATCTGGATGAAATTAGGACCAAGAGGTTATTTGGAAAGACTGAACACTGTGGAGTTCTTTTGCATGGAAAAGAGGAGGCTTGTGGGTGATTTGATAACAGCTTTTTAATTAATGAAAGGATTTGATTGTGTGGATACAGGGAAGGTGTGTCCACTTGTACAAGAGACCAAAACTGTAAGTGGTAAATATAAGATTATCAATTCAATAGGAAATTTGGGAGAAACTTCTTTATAAGTGGTAAGAATATGGAATGCACTCCCACAAGGTGTAGTTGAGGCTAATGCACAGTTGCTAAATAAGCACATTAAGGAAAAAGGAATAAGATGGCTGAGGAAGGTGGAGCATGGACCAATGGGCCAAATGGCTTGGGTCTGTGCTATAGACTGACTAGCAAGGTTCCTGAGCTTACCAGTCACTTGCCCTTGGACCATGTTATTTTTTGACCAGAGTGGCCGCAGCGGAAGCCTTGGTCTGGCAGGTTGGCTCCCAGCTGATTGGTGAGGCACAGCATAGCACTGGACCTCTCGAAGCACAAGTTGTCGGCTCTGCTCTCAGAAAGGCTCTGCTAGGCAGTGAGGCCCCTTTCCAAGCTCAGCAGCTGTTAAAGTTGTCTATTTACCTCAGCCCAGAGGTAAAAAACCTGAGGAAACCTATCCTGACCCATCAGACTCCTTGAGGAATCTGCTGGCACACTGCAAGTGTCAAAGGACCCACATTTAACTGGAGTGGAAGGATGCATTTTAAGCTACACTCAGGAGTTCTTTAGTGGATCTATTGTTTAAGCAAAGGATCTACTCCATTATTTTGTGTAAGGGAAATAATGTTATTCAGGAAGACCATTGACATTTGAAGTAATACAAGCAACAATATTTTTATAAAACTTTGAAGACATATTTCATAAATTCTCTGAAACATAGTAAAAATAAGCTTTGATCTTTTCTTAGCATTTATTTGTGTCTCATTTGCTGCATTTGTTTCTGTGAATGTCTTGACATAATTATCTTTAGAGTTACTTTAACAAGCAGGAAAATATTTTGAAAATTCCATTTGTTGGGAAGGTCTTGGTCTTTTTGCAAGAAATGATAAACAGAACTCTGCCTGGGAATAAACAGGCATCTGGTAAATCAGATCTGAATCTCAATCTTGGAGAACTTGTACTGAGTCGTTCCACATTTCATCTGTTATTGGATAATTCCACCTGAAGAAAGTGAGAGAAGAAAAAGAAGCAAAAGCTAGTGGGTTTATCTCTCCACTGACGTTGCTTGACTGGCTGAGTTCTTCCAGCATGTTCTGTCTTTGTTTGAGCAACTTTATTCTTACAAGCAGAAAAATATTAGTCACAATCACTGAGCTTATTTGCTCCTGTTAACTGGAGTCCAAACAGAAGCTCCAAGATGGGAGGGAAAAAAACTATGTTGTTGCTCCACAACTTTTGTTATCTGACTATCTATGGGCTGGATTTTTCTGGATACAGTCCACTTCCTGCAGTCACTACCTGAGGACCCACAGCCCGCACTCACAAGGCCTGGATGCAGAAGGCCAATCTCATTGTGGCCTGGTGTTAGGAAATGCTGTAGAGTGCAATGAGCAGACCTTACACAAACCTCTCTACAATTGCAAAGGAAATCAGTTAAGGCCTGGGCCAGGTTTGAGGGGCAGTGAAGGAGTGGGGAGAACAGGATTGTGGTCACAAGCGAGAGGGAGTCGGATGGTATGGCTGCCAGGGATTATGGTGGGAGACTGACTGCAATTATTGGTAAGTGTTGATATTCAATAGTCGGGGGGCTGTGGTTATTGATCAGCAGGATTTCTGAGCAGTGGGCATCAGATGCACGGAGGACCGTGTGCATGTTGTGCAGAAACATGGCACTAAGGCAACTAACTTCCAGGCAGCTATCTGGCTAAAGTAAAATAAATGTCACACAGCATTTAACTCATGCTATGGCGAATCTGATTTTATGTATATTGAATGCTGATATTGAGTGGCAAAATATCCATTTGCAAGGCACCAATGTTCTAGATCTTGATTGTTTGAACTTAATCATAAATTTGTGATTATATTTTAAGCTGGGCTGGTAAGTAAAGAAAATGGAGGATTGAAATATTTATGTTATTTAAATATTTTCAAACTTCAGAATGAAGAGGATACAATTATTTGGTTTCATAAGCCAATTCCAAACCAAAAGAGCAGGACACAAACTTGTATCCATTCTTTCTGTTGGGAAAGAACCAAATGATAACAGTCCTTATTCTTGTACAGGATTTCTTCACAGCTGCCACTGGTGAAAACCTTGTTGTTATTCCTCCAGTTAGTCTGCAGATATTCTATATAATGTCAGAAGAAATGAGAGGAAGAGAAACAGGGAAAAAAAAGTTAAAACCCAACTAGTTCCCTCCTGACCTTCAAGGAAAGCAATCTACCACCACAGTGTGCTCTGGCCTAGCATGTGTACATGTGACCTCAGAACACATGGGTTGGTTCTTAATGCCCTCTGAAGTGCTCTATTGACTGTTTAGTTGTAAAATAATTCCTACGGTTGCTGGTAGAACAGAGCAGAAGTAAGCACTATTAGTAATCCATATGAATAACTATTTCATCGGCACTTGGTAAATCAAACATGAAACACTTCTGGTAGGTAAACTGTTGTTTACAGCAGAGCATCATTGGAATATAATTCAAATTAACTAACCATTGGCTGCATGTAGTGACAAACTTATTTTCAGCCATGAAGATTTGCCTGCCAATCTGAAAATCCGGATCTGATGAAATAGGCATTATTGCTGTGCAATCTGTTGTCACCAATGACTTGTGCAATCAGCAATGTCTCTGAGCAGTAATGATATGGAGAAATAAGGCAATTACCACATTATTAAAGTGATAGAGTCATGGATTCATACAGCACAGAAACCGGCCCTTCGTCCAACATGTCCATGCTGCCCCTTTTGCCCATCTTATGGGGTAGAGTTGGCACTATCTTTTTAATTCTGACTTTTTCTACACAGTGTTAAAGAAAGCTTGGGATATTTACAGGATTCAGTGAGGTCTTTGGTGGTTCATCTAAGCATGGGAAGTCCTATTGTGAACAAAATTGCCAGTAATTGAATTGCACTTTCAAAACACCAGTTGCTAATTTATTTATCAGACTAGTCTATTGTTCAACTTCCTACTCAAGGTTGTCTTATCTATCTTGTTTCATAGTCCAGTCACAGAAATAAGTCAACATAAATCATACATCCAGCAGCCCGTATCCTGTACCTCTGCAGAAACTCACCAGTTACATTGTACCTTTCAGTAAACCCTGAAATATCTTGAGAATGAGTGTTCTAACCATTTCATTATTTCTGGTGACAGTAAATAACAAATTAGTCATTTGTAAGAAAATTTAAAGCAAAATGCTTAATCATCTGAGATTAAGCTAAATTCCAACCCTGTGTGGATATGTATATAGCACTAGAATTTGTCCCAATGGAGACTCTACAGCTGTATGTGAATGGGATTGATTTTACATACATAATTTGCATGAAAGTTTCTTTTCACTCATTGTATTTTGCTGATGAAATAGTAAATTTGTGAAATAATCTGCTTGAATTTGCTGGACAGACCATTACAAACCATTGGTGTACTTTGGCCATGTGTTTTGTTTGCTGTAGTTTATTAGAGGCTTTTTAAAAATAGGGTCTTCAGCTATTCTGAACTGTTAAACCAGCTTCTGTTGTTGAGGTAGATTGTATCCATAGATTGTTTCTGTGAATACATTTTTTTTCCTGTCAGTCATCCTATAGAACACAGAATATTGAACACTACAGCACAGAAAACAGGCCAATTAGACCCTTCTAGTCTGTGCCGAAATGTTATTCCGCTAGTCCCACTCACCTGTACCCAATCCATAACCCTCCAGACCTCTCCCGTCCATGCATCTATCCAATTTATTC
>JARFYF010000084.1:42404757-42418156 GCA_030265395.1 Rhina ancylostomus
GAGAATAATCATGCCAGAGGTGTTGTTGCCTATCCTTACTGATTGCAGTCTGTTAGTCAGGAAGTCAAGGATCCAATTGCAGAGGGAGATGTTGAGTCCAGGGTCTCGGAGTTTGGAGGTCTTGGATTATAGTACTGAAGGCGGAGCTGTAGTCAATAAACAATAATCTAATGTAGGTGTCTTTATTGTCCAGATGCTCCAGAGTGTAGGGCCAGGGTGATGGCATCTGCCGTAGACCTATTTTGGTGGTACGCAAATTGCATTGGGTCAAGATTGTCTGGGAGGCCGGAGTTAATGTGTGCCATGATCAGCCTCTTGAAGCACTTCATGGTGGTGGATATCAGAGTCACCGGGCAGTAGTCATTACGGCACGTTACCTTGTTTTTCTTAGGTACCGGGATGATAGTGGCATTCTTAAAGCAGGTGGAAACCTCGGATTGAAACAGGGAGAAGTTAAAAATGCTTTAATTAACACAATAAGGATAGAAGATATTCTGCAAAATGTTTGAATTCCGCCTAACACTGGTTTTCCAGATTTCATTTGCTCCTCTTACAGACAGGCATTTTTTCCCACAAAAGCAAGATTTAACATCTAGTTGCATCCTATTAACATTGCTATGATGTGGTTATTTAGGCAAACTGCCCAGCTAAGAACTTTTGCAGGAAATTGTGACTATTTGCAACATTAGAGTGTGATTTCCTGTCCAACTCTCCACCAGCTTCCTACATACTTTGATGCTATTAATATGCAAAAGGTTGTAAATTCTAATATGTGCATGACCATTTGCCCAAGAACAAACACATTATTTTTATTGAAAAACATTCTATAGTTTCTTTTCAAAGAATGAAGACAATTCCATATGGTGATTTGATCATTTGGGTTGTTTTGGATCACCTTCCCTAAAACAATTCACAAACAAAATAGCTACAAACATTTTTAATTGTCTACTGCATTCTAAACTGAAGTCAAGGGAAATACATGGCAATGATTCGAGTCACACCCCGCACAAAGGTCAGTTATTCCAGCCATAGGATTTCATCACAGGAGTTCCTCAGGACAATGTCCTTGGCCATTGAAAACTTTCTTTCCATTCATATGGACAATTGTAATGCATAATGTTCAATTCCCTACACAAATCTTTAGAAAATGAAGCAATCCACACTTGTTTGCAGCAAGACCTAGACAACATTAAGGCATGATTTGATAGCTGGCAAGTAGCATTCACACCACAAAGGTGCCAGACCATTGTCATCTTCAACAAGAGGGAATTTAACCACCTACCAACATTTAATGGCATTACAATTGTTTAGTACCCCACCAATAACATTCTGGGCTTCACCATTCACCAGACACTCAGCTTATCCAACCACATAAATACTGTGGCTACAAGAGCAGGTCAGAGTAGAGGGTTTTCTACAGCGAGTGACTCGCTTCTTTACACCCCAATGCTTTACCACCATCTATAAGACATAAGTAAGGAAAAAGGAGTTCAAAACTGTTCTTAAGGGCAATTGGGAATGAGCAATAATTGCTAGACTTGCCACTGATAGTCCATTCCATAAATAAATTTTTAAACAAGTGTTCTAATTGCTCGGGAAAGCTGACATCCAAATAAGGAACCTTTTAAAAAAAATCAGCTTGATCCCTCAGGAGGAAAATGGCCAAGTCAAAAAATTAGTAGTGATGCAGTCTGTCAGATTTCTGGCAAGTAAATATTTTGTTGACACCCTCTGGGATAGTCTGGGTGTAATGGTCAAAATGGCACTTCTGTCTTGACATGTCGTGCCAAAGGAATTTATTGCGTAAGGTAATAATTTAGGCTAGTATTATGGGTTTAAGCAGCAACTTAAATGCTGGTCAAGTTTTGGACATTTTTAAATCTGTGCCTATTCTATTAATGGCTCTACTTCGGGTGTGATTATCATGAAACATGTCCAGTATATTCATTGCAACTGTGATTCACAAGCGTATTCAACTGCAGGAGATCAAAGTGTTATTTACAACTCTTTGATCTCCCTGTTGTTTAGCCACAATGATCTCCCACCATCTCATAATTCATTAAAATCTTCATTTCCATTCTAATGTCTTTTCCTCAGAGTATTTTGCTGTGATATTTGCAACAACTGTGCTCATTGTTTTTCAAAGCAACTCACATCCCCCATTTCTTGTCTTCATCTCACTTAATAACTTAGTTCAGTGCTATCACTTACTTTGCACAGTCCTTACTATTCAAACAATGACTCTGTTGCAATATTTTATTTCTCTCTGAGGATTGCTGGCAAGCTCATAGTCTCCTGTTTCTGACAGCAGCTGGCTCGGATACTTGTAGGAAATCAGCTTTGCATAGGAATATAAATGTCTCGAGTGTACTCTGGCTCTGGTTTCTCACTGCCTGGGGTTTACTTTTTTCTTGGTTATCGTGATTTAAATTGTTATGTTTCTTGCTGTAACTCACTATAGCCTTCTTGTTGTCCATCGTGAAAGAACATAATTCTTTAGCACTGATGTGCTCAAAGCAATACTCCATAGTGTCCAGTTGTCACATTGATGTACCCTGGTACTCAGACATGCAATGACCTTGTTATAGTGTTGGTTGTCATAGTGATACATTGCTAAGATTGCTCCATGCTTACTTTACATTTCTTTGCCACAGTATTCTTTTTGCTCAGGAAGCTTTATTTTCTGTGACACCCATGAAACCCCAAGATATGATTAGTATTTTCCACTATACATAGTGACTCACCTTTATTGCTGGATTAATCCATATCACTCTGGTTTCTCACAGAAAATCAATGGCACACTCAGAGTACTCTAATATATAACAGTAATTTATTTCAAGACTAGTTCATCAGACCACAACACTATTTACGCTCTCAAAGGAATTCAGAACCACACTCCCCTGCCTGACTGGGATTTATTGCAGCTTTTTGAGTTCCCACATAGGCAGTTTTGCCTTCAGTTACAGTGTTCCTGTCTTCAGTTACAATGCTCCTCATTGGTATATGCTCTTGTGCTCCTGGAACCCTCATTTCATTCCTGCTCTTATTTTGTGAAGTGATATGCCAGGACAAATCTGGATCACAGAGAATGTAGCCCTAACATCTTGGATAACCTGATGAGGGATTTGAAATTAATTCCTTCTGATAGCGCACACATTAATTTGGTTACGTAAAATTCCTTTTTGAAAAGTGCTCTTGTATTATTTATTTTAAATAGTTTGAAAATCTCAAAAAAATTACACAGCCACAATTATCTGATGCTGTGCAGGAAATGAACCCCAAAGCAGCAGAAATGGTCAAGTCTTAAGATAATTTGACTGAATAATTAATTTAAAATCTGAGTGCTTTTCTGCGTAAGCGCTTGATCTTTGAATTTGCTCAAGGCCAAAAGAAATGGTATTCCTCCCCCTCCTTGCCTTTCCCTATATTTCTTTTGTTACTCTACCATAATTTTTGTCTTTCTCCCATAATGAAGAGCTATTGTTTGGTCTTTATCCCTCTATTTTATGTTTTCTCACTATTTCCTTCCTTTGTTCATTTATATTTCTCAACTTTTCTTTGCACCTGCAATTCAAAGCAGGCAGAAATACTTCAGGTGGATTGAATCTTCTGGAGTTTGGGTATCTTTGGAAATCATAGATTGGAAATATGGTGGGATGGGATTGGGATGCTGGGTGTTCATGGAACTCATAAAATGCTTAGACTCTTGAATAAAAGGTTGGATTCTAGGTACATTGTGCTCCTTGAACATGGGAATGTTTGTGTCCTGGGACTGACAGCATTGGAGGTGCATGTTGGGACATGAAGTGTTGATGAGATTGGTTCCAGGTATTTCAAACTGCATGTGGAAGCAAGGAATGGGATTACTACCAGGAGGATTTACAGAACATTTTGGGCTAGGAATAGAGAAGGGTACAGTCTAGCAGCTAGTTAGGCTCAAATATTAAGCACAGACAGCATTATTTTATAGAGGAGAAGCCAAAATCACCAGGACTGCTGGAATCCTGAAATCCTCCTTCTGAGCTATCTCTTTGGAATTGCAGATTATTTACAAACACTCTAATTTTATGAGTTATTAAGTGACTGATGAAGCCAACATGGGATCTGCAAACTCTGTCACAGGTTGAATGGTGAGTGTTTGACAGGTCAGGTGTGTGTGTAGTTGGGTGATGGTGCATTCCTTCCACCTTTTATGCTGCATTTCTGTGTGCTCACAAATGGACGAGGTTCTCAACACTATCCTAACTCCTCCTCCTCCTCTATTTTGGGTTGGTGCGGATGTTACACTTTTTTATGAGGCTTTGAGAATCTCCTTAAATCTTTTCCTCTGTCCAGATTGTGATCCCTTGCTGTTGTCGGATTCAACTGTTTCATATATATTTATTTTAGGTAATTTTCACATGGATTGTGTTTGTTATAACTCTAGTGGCTGTACAAGGTATAACTGCTTCTGACCTTGTGTGTTCTTTCACCAGGTGAATGAGCGTTTTATCATTGGTTGATTTTTGCCATAGTATTCAACAGTTATTTTCTGACTGGACCATTGTTATCCAAGGAATGTCTCTTATCATAGGTATAAAAAGAGCTGTCTAATGTTAAGAAGCTCTCTTGCTTTTCTTGCTTGCCTCTCTCTCTCTCTCTCTTCCTGCTTTCCTTCTTCAAGTTGCCATGTGCCTGTAATTGTTTCCTTTGTTCTCTCAACTCTTAATAAAATGACTGTGGAGCAACAAGAATTTATGCCTCGTTTCTGACTCTGAAAAGAACCAGGGATCCAAACACCAGAATCCCAACACCAAAATCGCACACTGGGATATTGCTCAAATTACAGTATTTGTTTCAGGAGTCTGGTATTGGATCTGTTCATCTCATGACCTGCCCAACAGAGCTGGCTGAGTGTAATCAGGGGTTGTTATCCTGGAAGTTGGTTCACTTACAGTTTCAGTGGATTTAGAGGATTTTGTGGAGACAGTATTGTGGTATTGTTCCACTACTCCGGGGTACCTACTGTAAATGTCTTAGAAACATTCAGGAGAATAAGGATCACTCTTCCCCAAGAGATAACATGCTCTCTGCATGGTCTGAGCAATTGATCTTCAAACGCTCTTTTACCTCAGACAGTCAAAGGCTTTCCTGGTGCACTGAAAACAATACTGAATTTCACTGTTGTTATTTGCTTTCATTTGAAAGGTGCTTTGCAATACAGGGAAAGTGATCCATTTTTTTCAGGATTTCATCGTGGTTCTTTATCATTGAGAGTGTTGTACAGAAGGTTAGAATGGTGGAGAACTTTTGTTCTGCAGATGTTAGGTGTAAAGTCTATTCTCCCATATGCTTCAGTGAATGAATCAATGATGACTTAGATCACAGCCTATGAATGAGTGCAAGCACAAGCACCACATGGGTATTGGAGCTCAATGATTAAATTGGAGTGATCTTATTATGGTAGTAGGGGTGACGTCGGCTGAATAGTTCCCTGGTTGTCTTGTCGCTTTGCCCCTCTCCATCTGGAACCTAGTTGAAGGTGAATTGCAACATTGCAGCAGGAAAGACTAATGAAAGTACTGAGGCAAAGATGCAGCTATGCTTGACACCAGTCTGCATGAGATGGGGTCTGTTGTGGAACCATTATCAATGAAGGTAGACATCAGTGGTGAAATTCACTGTTAGCTTGGCTGTCTGAGCAAAAGAGTGTTTGAGGATCACTTCCTCAGCTGTGTCTCCTCAGCTTCCTCTGTTCCAAAGAAAACAACCCAATCTTTCCTGATAGCTACATTTTTTTTCTGTCCTGGTTACAATTCTTGTAAATTTCCTCCATGCCCTTTCCAGTACATTCACATTGTTTTGTAATGTGGTGACCATAACAGTTTTAGTTTCAGTTTAGTCTTAAATTGCTTTTTATCCACAGAACATTTTTATTTGATGCACTCTATTTATTGTCTTCGGGAATAAATTTATTTGGTACCCTGTGTTTCATGTATTTTGAGATTTGCAACAGCTTAACTATCAGGCAGATTTTGAATTTTTCTATCTAATTTTCATCTATGATTTATGTTTTACATGATATTTATGCAATGTTATAATGTCACATTAAAACATGGTTATAATTGTTGTTGCACCCAAGTGAAGTGATTTCATCCAGAACTCCTGAAACCAGCAGAGACTGACTTTAATTTTATTAGTCTGCATTGTGGACAAATCTGAAATCCAAAGGTGAAAACTATTAAGATGTATCAATTGTGTTCCACTAACACACTATCCTCAGTATATCCATATACTCAGTATCTCAGTACCTACAGGTAATTTAGTTTGAGTGGGAATAGCAGAAAAATTTAGCTGTTTTTCATAAACAGCTAAAATCATGAAATCTTCCACTTAACTCTATGAATTCTCTGACAGAATAGCCCCGATTTAACTGAGGCTACAATGCAGAGATTAGATATTACCACCAGGCGGCAGCAATAAACTAAATTTTAAGAGCTCTGAGTTAATTACAATAGTCTAGATCTTCCAGTAGTAACAATAACAAAACTTATCAACATTTCCAGTATTACTCTGTGAAATTGATCGCAACTTTGGGATTTGTCTGCTTCAACGGGGATCAAAAAGCAGTTATCAATGATTCAGGGTGTTTCTATAGACAGCATTATTTTCAACCTTCGGTTAATTTCCTTCAATTTCTGTGAAATTATACAAGTTAAAGCCATTTATGAATTAACAACACTATAAAATACACTAAAGACCTTGTTCATTGAGATTTAGATGAGTTTGTATTGGCTTATAATGGCATAATTGTTCAACAAACAATACAGCCATTAAAATTGAACATGTGATCTATAAAAATATTAAATATTTTTAGTCTTTAAAACATGATATTTTAGTTTCTGTTTTAATCAAATAAGACATTCCAAACTTTATTCAGTGCATTTCATTGGGCTTACAAACTTGATTAAAAATTGTGCAATTTGCTCCTGAGTATAGAGTCCCTGGGGATTATTTAATGTGATTGGCTACTCGGCCAGCTTAATGATATCTTGGCTGCTGGATGCCAGGGATCCCCTTTGAACTAAAACAGAGTGTTGATGGTACTCAGCAAGTCAGGCAGTATTTGTGGAGAGAAAAAGAGAGTTAATTTTAAGTCTATGACTCTTTATCAGAACTGGAGAAGTGATTGAATTTTGAGGAAGTAACTAAGTGTGCCAATGAGAGTGCTGCATTGTTTACGTGTACTTTAGTAAGGCCTTTAACAAGCCTCACACTGGGACACTAGTCTGGGATCCAGGGCAGATCGGCAAATTGGATACAAAATTGGCTTTGTGATAGGATGCAGAGGGCGATGCTTGTTTTAAGCAACTGGAAGCCAATGGTATACTGCTGGGACCCTTGCTGTTTTATATGAATCATCTGGATGTGAATGTAGGAGAAATGATTAGTAAGTTCACAGATGATATGAAAATTTGTGGTGACCTTGATGCTGGGGAGGGTAGTCTGCCTGCAGAATGATATTGATGAGTTTGTAAAGTAGGCAGAGAAATGGCAGATAGAATTTGATTCTGAAAAATATGAGGTGATGCAGTTAAGGATGACTGATAAGGCTGGGATATACATAATCAGTGGTAGGACCCTAGGAAGTACTCAGAAACAGATCTTGGTGTACATGTCCAAAGATTTCTGAAGGCAGCAATACCAGTAGAGGAGATGGCAAAAAGGCAACAAACAATCTGCTGAAGGAATTCAGTGGGTCAAGCAGCATCTACAGGGGGGAAAGGAATTGTTGACTTTCTCCCCACAGATGCTGCTCAACCCACTGAGTTCCTCCGGCAATTTGCTTGTTGCTCCAGATTCCAGCACCTGCAGTCTCTTGAGTCCTCTGGAGCACCTTTCCTTTTACTTCATCCCTTCCTAACATCCAGATACTCAAACAGTCCTTCCAATTGAATTAACAGTTCACTTGCACTTTTTCCAATTTAGTGTTTGCAATATTCAGTGGTCTTCTACATCACAGAAACTAAATACAGAATGGGTAACCACTTTGCAGACCACCACTGGATTTTAGTGTCCTGTCATTTCAATTCTCCATCCAATTCCCATTGTGATCTCTGTCTTTAGCCTCCAATACTGTTGTAACGAAGACAAAGTAAACTCAAGGAACAGCAGCTCATCTTCAGTCCAGCTTGTTGCAGCCCTTGGCATACCATACCTCCAGAGTATTGTGTTTAATGGCATCAAGAGCACATAAAGACTGATAAGAAAGAACAATTACTACAAGTAGAGGGAGAGGGGAAACTAGTTCTACCATTGGTAGGAATGAATGCATGTACACTTGTCAGACTTTTGACTTTGATAAAATTATGGGAGTTCATTATGTGTCCATAAATCATGCGTTTGTAGCCAAGGGATGGCCTATACCTATGTATACTAATCTCATCTCATCTCCCAACACTTAGCTTGTGGCCATCTATGCCAGCCATTTCAAGTGCTCATCTAAATACTTCTTAAATGTTGAGTGTACCTGTCTCTGATTCAGTGTGTTCCAGGTTTCAACCACCATCTGGTAGAAAAAATTCCTCAAATCCTCTCCAAATCTCTTAATCCTTACCTTTAATGTGTATCTTCTGGTTATTGACATTTCTGCTAAGGTGAGAAGTTTCTATCTACCTTGTCACTGCCTCTCATAGTTATGTTTATTCTATGCTACAACAAAAGGAGACAGTTCTTCATCTGCGAGGCATTTTCTCTGTCACACAAGACTTGGGGATTAGAAAAGAGTTTAGGAAGTGGAAACATCTGCGAAAGGGATGGGATTTGAGGATTCGAGTACATGGGTGAAAGTTGGTGCAGAAAGAGTTCAGGGGGATAATGGATTAAAAGGCAGTGACAGTGGAAGTGGAGTAAAGGCCAAGGGATTACCTCAAGGAGTTGATCATGGCTACTATGGCCCCACATATTGCAGTGTGTTCGAGAAAATGCCTCGCATATTAAATTTTTGGGTAGTGATTTGTGAATTCTATTACCCAAATGGCTGTAGTGTAGGGGTGGCCTGTACTTCTAGATGGAGAAAAGCAAGCACCAATGGATGTGCAAAATGACTTTGGGATCCGCGTATTTAAATCACTTAAAATTTCATGGTCAGGTAAGAAAAATAATCAAAAAGTATATGGTAACATTAGACTTTTTATCTAGAATGCAAAGATGGTAAAAGTTAAATGTTTAGATGTGAAACGTTCTGGGCACAACAAAGGAGAAAGACATTGAAGTGAATGAAATGTAGATTTATGAAAATGACATCTGCTCATGGAAAGGGCAGAAAACTATTTTTGCGATTTAGGAACTCTAAAATAGGGAGTATATTCTAAAATAGCATCAGGCCTTTTAGGAATAAAGTTTGAAGTTCAGATCCATTATCAAAAGTGGCAAATGTTACATTAATTGTGGATTTTAAATCTGGGAATAAAACATATTGGTAAACTAAGGGGAAAAGGCAGATAAAATGATGCTGGAGCACAGATCAGCCATGCTCTCAATGATTGACAGAACATGTCTGAGAAGCTAAATGACCTCTCTTGTTTATGTTCTCAATAGCAAAAACAATTTTTTTGAGAAACTACTCAACTTACCAGGAAAATAGTTAAAACGATATTGCAGGGGAAATGTGAAAAAGCTCCCTTTTCCAGATTAGTAGAAATGAGAAGTGGTTACACAGATGAGTAAAAATAATCTTCATTTTGATCAAAACAAAAGCACATTGTTGCACTAACAGAATGTTTCATGGAGCTGCATTACAATTTAATATTTACAAGTTCCTATCTACAAAGAGTAGAAATTCAGGAGGCAAGAAAAAAAAGTGTGCTCCTGTTCTTATTTCTTAACATATCTCTTCTCATAAGGAAAAAAACAGGCTAAGAAAAGTTTTTTTTTGAGAAATGTACTGAGTGAAAAAAAAATTAACACAAATGGGAGGAATAAATGAGTTTTTTGGACAAAATAGAACAATGGCCAGCTGAAAAACTTCACTGAGCACTCTTCTCATGGGGTGCAGAGCCTAATTCACAAATGCTGCTTGTTCCAAATACAGCACAATTCCTTTCCCTCAAGATTTTTCCAATCAGTGGGTCTCTTAAGACCACGGTTGTTTTATTTAATAATAGCTGCTAGTGACCTAGATGAATGGAACTATTTGCTAAGATAGACTGCTGAGATAATGGCACAATATTTGGTCAACCATTGAAAGTGAATATATTTTATGTCCAGAGGAATTCTGAACCATGCTAACTTATTAAAGATACAAAATGTTACCAGTGGATATAAATGAAAAGTTCATGCAAAATGTTTTGATCACTTTTCCCTTCACCTATTCCCTCAGTTGCCATTTCATTTTGTCCTTTCATTGCAACCTCCTCACTTACAAATCCATACTTCAGCCATTTTGAAAGGCCATTCTTACTTTTTCAACCTGTGAACCAGATAAATTTTCACAACCACCACCCAAAAAACTTAGTTCTCCAACATGAAATATTAAGCCACCATGCTGCATCATGTTTCTAGTCTTCAAGTCTATAAAGATTTTAGTGGTCAACATATAATTTCAGAATTTTCTTGAAAGAGGGAAACTAAATAAAGAAGATAACTGAAGAAATATTCAGGATCCAACCCCTGGAAAACCACAATAGAGTGTTTACCAAAAACTGTTAGTGTGGCCAGAGAGAACAAGGGTATGAATTATACAGCTCAGAAACATGCCCTTTAGTGCTGATCAAGCAAGCACTCATTTACACCAAAGACTCATAATCTCATTCTTTTCTCCCCATATTCCCAAGAAACCCCCCCCCCAAACTCATCCCTTCTCCAGATTCTCCCACTCACCTTCACAGGAGGAGCAACTTACAGTGTACAGTTAACCTGCGAACCCACATCTTTGAGATCTAGGAGGAAATTGGAGCAACAAAGAGAAACCTATGCAGTCACAAGAAAGATGTACAAACTCCTCGCAGAAAGCACCAGAGGTCAGATTGAATCTGGGTCAGTGGAACTGTCAGCAGCTCCACTAACTTCACCACTGTGCCACCCCCAAAGATTGAGAGACCCTGAAAGAAGCATAGAGGCAGAAAGTAAGTAATAATATTCAGAGCACAAAACACAAAGGGAAAGAAAATGAATCTTACAGTGACAGATATTTAGTAGAAAATATACAGTGGGAAGTAGAAATAATTGAGAAAGGTAGTTGTTAACAACTGAGGTACCAAAGCTACATCAATGGAATATGTGAAAGGCTTTGTAATAATGAGGCTTTGATTGGTAGGGTATAGACAATCAGAAGAGGGCAGAGTAACTGGGGGCTGAAGCACGAGGGAGGAAGGGGAGATAATTGGGAATGGCCCAAATGAAAGTCAGCACATATCTCTGGCTGAAGAGTGTAAATAAAAGTCTAATGAAAGACGGATGCCCGAAACAGTCCTATTCCACAGAAATCTGTCACAAAAATTTGTTTATCCTACAAAATATATTGCAGATTTCAAAACCAGCTTCTGACTTTTTTGAAAAGTTATCTCCTTGATTTCCACTAAATCAAAAGGAATCAGTTGAAGACTAATCTTAAATTAGAAAGTAATTTTACAGCCAAGGAACTGACACATATAAAACACTTGTCTGCACTGGTGTATTTCCAGCTGCATGGAAAGCAGCCCAAGCTCCTATTCATAGATATGACAATACTAATGCAATCCAAATAAATGTTTCAATTTTAGAAACAGTATGGAGAATGCTTATTGGCTGCAGCCCCAGTTTTTCTCTGACGCAGACATCTGCTGTACTACATTTACAAAAGCAACAATCTCCTATCTAATATATTTGTCAAAAACAGTCTTGTTTTAGATTGCAATTTTAATTAATTGACAGCATTTTCTAAATTTACAAACAGGACAAATTGTTATTAACAAATAAATCTTAATAAGTCACCTGAAATGGGTAGACTATACAATTTTCATTTAAAGGTTGGTATTTTGCTGACAATCTCAGGCCTTCCAGGTGACCTTGGCCAAATTTACAATCCAAACCATATCTGAAGCCCACTCATAAGAAATGCCTTTTGTTTTAACCGTACATAACAGGCTACTGATATTTTTTTGTTGTGTTCAAAAACACAAATGCGATTGTTCACTACTCCATTGCTTTCATTGCTTCACTCTTATCATCACTGCTGGACATTTCTGACTTTCATAAGATCTCAATATTTCTAATAAGATAGAAAATGCTGGAAATACTCAGGACGCCAGACAGCATCTGTGCAGAAGGAAGCAGAGTTAACATTTCAAGTTAACGACCTTATGACAGAAATATTAACAATGTTTACCTTACCACAGATACTGCCTGTTGAGCATTTTTAAATTTATCTCATATCTACAGTATTTTAACAAAAACTTTTCAACAACTCCCAAGTTCTCCTTAGAACCATTTATGTCTCTCTGCAGTGAGAATTATTTTATTTGGATGGACCAAACAAAAATCATCATCATGACCCCACTGAGGCCCTGATGCAGAAGTAAACTCTCCTCTACACCACCATTCCAACACTCCTCCCCACTCCCTTGCCACAGCCTGTCTAATGTTCCAACCCTTCCTGCTCATCCACTCCTGAGGTTGTACTGGAGAGAGTGCAGAGGAGATTTACCAGGATGTCATGGGAGCAGATAAGATTATGAGAGGCAATAAATAGAATATATGGTCAGATCTTTTCCCCCCACTGTAAAGGTTTCAAAAAGGGAGCATAAATTTAAGGTGAGATTTAGGGGGAATTTTCTATTGATGGAGAGTGATTAATGGGACAATGCCAGAGGAGGTGGTAGAATCTGATACTATCACTACATTAAGCGGATTTTTTTGAGGTATGCACTTACATAAAAAGATACAGACCTAATGCCAGCAAGTGTAGATAGGTAGAAAGGTCAGCCTGGACATGCTGGGACAAAAGGTCCATTTCCATGCTACTCAAGTTTATACATTCCCTCCCACTCCCCTGCACCTCCTGCTTTTATCTCCTGTCCTATTTCCTCCTCTCGTGTGGTGTCCTGCTCCCGCTGCAGCTCCTCCTCCCCTCACCTTGTCCTCCAACTGCACCTCACCTCGTGTCCTGATCCCCCCGAACCTCCTCCCCTCACCTCACGCCCTGCTCCCCCCACTCCACCTCCTCCCTCACCTCGCGCCCTGCTCCCCCCACTCCACCTCCTCCCTCACCTCGCGCCCTGCTCCCCTGCACCACCTCCCCCCCACCTCCTCCCCCTCCCCTCCCCTCCACCCCCTCACCCTCCTCCCCACCCTCACCCTCCTCCCCCACTCACCTCCTCCCCCAGTTCCCCACCTCCTCCCCCACTCACCTCCTCCCCCACATCCTCCCCACCTCCTCCTC
>JARFYF010000084.1:42487663-42498332 GCA_030265395.1 Rhina ancylostomus
ACACCCACACACAGAGACACACACACATACATACACACATCTACACACACACACACACACACACACACACACACACACATATATGGAAACACTGTTGAAGATTACTTTTTTTTAAAAGGGAATAGAGAACAAAAAAGATCATCTCGTGTTTCAGACTACCAGCTAGCCAAATGCATCCAGGTGGCTTGCAAAATGCTACCACATTTGTTCAGCCAAAGAGTGCATTATGCTATTGGTGCTCATCTAAGTGGAGCATAGTACATAATGACCCTTTTTAGAGCTGATTCAGTGAGCACTTCAGTTCTCAGGATTGCATCCCAAGTTCTTGGAGCCTCCTCTTCCCATCCTATTAGCTGTGTAATTGTTCACTGCTTTTCACGAAGGGATGTGGCAGGGCTGCAAGACTTCAATCCATTTTCTGTGGGATTGCTTACCTCTAACTGTTACATGTTATTTTTGGTATTTAGTATGTATGAACTCCTGTGTTGTGAATTTGCCAGTTTGACACTGTTTTTGGTACACTTGGCACTACTCCCATCATGCTCTTTTTTTTTCCACACAATGAACCATGGTCTGTCTCCTGGCCTGGTATTACTGGTAAGGTGAGCACTTTGTCAAGCCTGTAGATTACAGGTTTTGGTGGTATATGTTTCTACTGTTACTCCCCCATTTCATGCCATGGATTTGAACTACTCTGCCTGGTCAGAATCTCTCCTGTTTAGCACAATGATGGTGTCCCTGTTGTGAAGATGGATTGTGACTCTATAGAGACTGTGCAGTAGTCATCATTTCTGCCTATACTGCCATATATAGATACATATGCAGAGGGTACACTGGTGGTGATTGGTTCACTCACCGCCTGCTGTAGACTCAGAATCTGGCAGCTGTCCCCTTCAGGCTGATGTTTCGTGTGTCTCTCAGTTTAGATACTGATTTCCAGATATTCTTGAGGAGAAGCAATATCTTCTAGGATGGGGTGTACTTTTGATGTGTTCAAATGTGGTGTCAGGAAGTTTCCTTCTCTGAAGGGCATTAGTAACCCAAACTGTTTGGCACCCTCAGAAACTAGCTTTCTTTCAAATTCTAGATTATCTAATAGTATTTAAATTCCCAAGTGGCAAAGTGGGATTTGAACACAATCCCTAGATTATTATCCTTATTCCATCCACTGCATTGTTGTTATTTCATCATTGATTATCTAGATACCTCAACCATAACAAGCTTTGCAGTTATTTGGAATTGCTGGGAAGTTCTGTGCAGACCATTCATTGTTAGTTATTACTTGTATAATTTTGTGTTTTTAGGAGCTAGAGTTAATGCCAAAGACAACAAGTGGTTGACTCCCTTACATCGTGCTGTTGCCTCTTGCAGTGAGGTAAGTGCACATGACATGTGTCTTGTGACAAAATTAGAGATTGTCTTGAAGCGCATGTGTACTTTTTGTACATTTGATTACTAACATACACCAACCCAATATTTCTCTGCATGTTTGTTTGAGTTATAATAACACAAGAAAATAGAAGCAGGAGTAGCCCATTTGGCCCCTCATGACTGCCCTGCCATTCAATAGGATCGTGGCTGATCTATGCTGGCCTCAACTCCTCTTCTATGCCAGTTCCTCTGTTTCAAATATTTATCTATCTATACCTTAATGATCTGATTTCCACCGCCCTCAGGCAGAGAATTCCAGAGATTCACTCTCCTCTGAGAGAAGAAGTTTCCATGCACCTCAGTTTCAGATGACCAGTGCCTTACTTTGTAGCCATGTCCTCTTATTCATGACTCTCCCACGATTAGAAACATCTCAGCCTCTGCCCTGTCAAACCCCTTAGGATCTTGTATGTTTGAATAAGGTCACCTATCATTCTTCTAAACCCAAAGGAATACAAACCCAAACTGCCTTGCCCCTCTTGATAGGACAGTCCTCTCCAACCAGCAATTAGCCTGGTGAAACTCCTTTGGACTGTCACCAATGCTACTATATACCCTTTGTTAGATAAAGGGGCCAAAACTGTATGCAGAACTCCAGCTGTGGCCTCACCAATGCCCTGTACAACCATAACAAAACCTCCTTATTCTTAAACTGTTTGTAATAAAGGCTAATGTGCCATTTTCTTCCTTAACTACTTGTTGGCCATGCCTGCTAACTTGTTTTGTAATTCATACACTATAACACTTGAATCCCTCATTTGCTGCCTTTCTCCGCCTTTTGATTGCACTCCCCCGCATTAAACTAAATTTGCCAGCATTTTACCCAATCACTCAATCCATCTATATCCAGCTGCAGAATCAGTGTCCTCATCACAACCTGCCCATCCACCTATTTTTATATTGGAAACCTTGCATTTCTCTCCTTCTAGGTCATTAATGTGAACAATAAACAATTGAAGGGTACAGCCGTCCACTCGTTACATCCCTCCAACCTGAAAAGAACACATTTGTTCCAACTCTGTTTTCTATGTGACAGCCAGCTTTCAATCTATTCCAACACACTTCCTCCAATATCTTGAACTCTTAATTTATGCAGCAGACTCTCCTGTGGCATCTTCCGTGTCAAATGCCTTTTGAAAATCTAAATACGCTATATCAACAGTTCCCCCTCTATCAACTCTTCCTTCACATCCTTAAAGAAGTCAGCTGTATTTGTCAAACATGATTTACCTTTCATAAAACTATGATGACTAGGTTTTATTATATTGAGCTTTCCTAAATTATTAGTTATTTACTCTTTTACTATTGACTCTAATATCTTCTTAACAATAGATGTTAAACTAACTGGCATATAGTTCCCCATGGAGTTTTCTTAGTCTTCTGGTACCCTCCCTGACATTAGCAAGTTCCAAAAAATTTCAACCAATGGGTCCACTGACTCTGCACCCATTTCTTTTAAAACCCTTGGGTGCAAGCCATTGGATCTTAGTGATTTGACTGCCTTTAACTTGGTAATTCTTTCTAATACTTTTTATCGATTTTGATTGGGATTTTTTACAAGTTCCCTCCTGTTACTTGAAATTAGCCCATACTGGGGATATTTACAGTCTCCTCCATAGTGAAAATGATACAAACAATTGATATAACATATCTGCTACATATTTGTTTCCTGTTATTAATTCATCAACAGTAAGTAAATTCTTGCTGTTTGTTTTGATACCACACAGAAGTTTTCTCTCAAAATCATTTTTCTCCCTCCTTATGACCTTTTTAGACTTTTGCTGCTGAATCCTAAAAACTTGCCAGTCCTCTGGCCTATCAGCAGCCATTGCCACTCTGTAAGCCTGTTAATTCTGTTTGATTTGGTATTTCATGCTTTGAGTAAAATTTAATTAAGATTAGCTCAGTGATTCTCAATTGTGCTTTGCACAGTTGTAAGCATAAATAGTCCTCAAAGAAAAAAAGTCCCACATTAATAGGCCACAGTTTTGTACATTACGCAAATCAGTTCATAATCTGTAGTCTGGGCAGCTCTTGTGAGTTAGGTACAAGTTCTTGTACCAATAAATGCACTATTAATGAGAAACTATCAATAGTTATTGCAGCTGAATGGTAACTGTGTCTTGTTTTTAGTTTTGCATTCATTTCTATGGAATCTTTTTTTAAGCATCTAGTCTATTTTTCACATCAGGTTTCCTCAAGATTTTTTTGATTGGCAGCCATAAATTGCTTCCAAACCAAATTAAATATTCCCCGACTGAAGCCGTTGAAGATATAATAACGTGCATTTGAAATAGTTACATGCATTTGTCATCTTTCCTGGAGTGATTGTAGTACCAACATTGCACTACTACTAGCCAGTGAGGGCAAGTCTCACATGGGAGAGCCGAGCTTGCCGAGGATTTGAGGGGAAAGGTCTGTGTTTCTCTGCCATCATAAAATCATGTTTACCAACCTCCATTTGCATGCCAGGCACTACAGTAGTACTTATGATTTTGACTCGCTGTTGCCCTAAAAAGCAAAGTGAATTGTCTCTGCTGCATACAATTTGATGTGGTGAATTTGCGGAAGTGGCACATTGTTGTATGTAGTGGAAAAACAGTAAGCCTGATGCTGACTTATGATTTGCTTTGCCACAAGGAGCTACAGGTAAATATGCTGTTGCTGGTATTACAAGCAATGGACTGGGAGACCCTACATTGGAACTTCAAGCTTGCAGTAGTGTGATAATTGACTTGAGTCATATTTCAACAGTTTGTATTGAAGAGGGAGGGAAAATGATCTGGTTCCCCAAAGTCTCTCTTTCTTTCCCTACCTATCTACCTGCTTTGACCTTGTGAAGTGGGCTTCCTGCCTGAGGGTGGGAATGACTTAAAGCATCCCTGCAGTTAGGTTCTACAGTAAATTCTACTGCATCACTTCCACGTAGGATGTTCCTCAAGGCTAAAATCTAGCTTAATGTATGTTTTTGAAATGAAAATGGAATCACATGTAGACTCGGTGGGCTGAATGGCTTAATTCTCTTGCTATATTTGTATGGTCTTATATCTTAGAGTTAATCTTGTGGAACTAATGGCAGCAAAACTACAGGGTATTTGCCATCATTATTCAAAGAAAATGAGGGCAAGTTTGGGACCTTTGCACATATGAGTTCCAATGCAAAAATCTAGTGGTTGCTGCCAGCAAACCCTTATGAGTCTCTGTGCTCTTCTGCAACATTGGAATCAACTCAGGGTTTTATTTGCACAGGACCTGGAGCAGGAACTCTCACAAAGATCCTGTGCTAAATCTGAGGAGTTGTACTTCCATGTTGATTTTAATGGCAGGGAATGACTACGAGGGACATGAAATATCAATAAAAAATTTCCAAAACATATTTTATATCTCTATGTCAGCATTGGATTTTTGAAAAGAGTTTAGATTTTAAGTATTTGACAGTTTCTGAAAATTATTCAATGCTCATTAGTAATTTGCTTTGTATGGGATATACACAAACTCCCTTGAATTTTTTATTTTGTAATTTGTTTGGAATTGGCTAGCTTAATTTTTCTTTGTTCTTTTGAAATAGGAATTTATTGGAAGTGAGTTTTTGTTGGAAAAGAAATATTCATCATCTCCTTTCCCCAACACTGACTTTTTGTTTAACAAGTTTTAATAATATATATTCCCACTTTTTTTCTTACTTAGTCTTTTGAACTGATTTTTCCTATTGTGTATTGCGTACTTGTATATATTTATTATACATATTACCAAATTTAAACTAGCTAAGTTGTATGTCTACAGTAATGCATATTTGAGAACAGAATATGATATGAAATTGAATCAACACAAAGTTGAAAGGAAGACTTTTTATTTTAAAAAAAAATGCAGTTGCGATGATCAAAATCAACTAGATGTGCAGGTGAACTTTGCTGTTGGGATTTGGAAAATTTAGCCCATGCAAGAACCAGTGTTTAGCAGTGTCTTTGTATGCAGTAATGAAATTTGCAAAGACATCCACAAAAATTAGACTTGTATAATGAGCAGGACTAATGATGTAGCTAGAGTGAGAGAGAGAGAGAATAAATTCAGTGTCTAAACTGGATCACAGTAATTGTTTAGCCCAGTAGACTCATTTTTGTTTTAAAACAAAATCCGTCAGGTTCTCTGTTCTGTTAAGACTATGACTGGGTAATTTATCTTCTGGTATGATTGGCCTACTATGTATATCTCACTTTGTGTATTGTTTTTATTTCCTGTGTATTCAAACATATTTGTAAAATCTGTGTAAACATTAATCTTTTGGGTCACTTACCTAAACTATATTAGTTCTATTAATTCTCTTTGTTATCTGGTCTTGATTTGCAATGACATCTTGAACTGATTATTCTAGTCTTGTAATGTTATTTTTAATTTCAGGCTTCATAATTTTGCTGTGGGTTGAAATCAAGCATCAAAAAGCAGCGGACATATATTGTCTTAGCCTCAACTTTCTAATGCAAAGGAACTAAACAAAAATTTGTCCTGTTTAAAAACGTGTGCCCCTTCTCTGAAAGGTTTCAACATGGAAGGAGTCTTTTCAGGCTATCAAGGCTCTTGCCAATTCTCTAAAAGGGAAGTCCCATTTCCTAGACCTTTCCTTTCAAGTGAAGGAAAAACAAATCTCTTGATGAATTGAAAATGTTGGTTTTGGTTACCTTTCAAATTTTCTTCTTGTAAGAAAAAGTTGATTATGCTACAATATTTCATTTCTATATTATTTCACTTGATAAGTCAAGGCTTCTCTTTTACAATTAACAAACAAAAATTGCAGAAAATTTATGTTATTCTTGAACAACAATGTCCATGTGCAGCCACCTCAACACAGCAAAAATATCTTCTTGTGTTTCATAGGATCGTTGTCAATTAAATAAAATTAACACACAAGGGCATATTAGGGCAGATAATCAATGTCTTAGTCCACTTCAGAGAGGATTTTTTGGAGAGTTTAAGTAGTTTAAGAGATTGGTCATCAAAGCTGTAGTGACTTAATTTAGGAATGAGTCCAGAATTGCAGGATAGCAGATTTCCTGGAGAGTCGTGAGGCTCAGGAAGGTGATGAAAGTGAAGATGGATGACACTCGGGAATGATTTGAGAAGAAATACAGTGTTAAAATTGAGTCATTGTTTAACTGTGAGCCATCGTATTTCAGTGACCACAGGTGGTTGTAATTTAGGACATGGTAACAGAATTTTGGACAATCTCAAGTTTATTGAATGTGGATTTAGGAAGACCAGCAGAAGTTCATTTCAATAATTGTGTCTGCAAGTAATAAAGATTTGAATGGATATTTCAGCAGGAGATGAGCTGGGGCAAAGTTGGAGTCAGGAAATATCATGGACGTGGATTTGTGGTCTGAATCTCTTACCTGGAATCAAATATGACACTGAGGTTGTCAACGATTTGGTTCATTTTCAGGTGTTTGCCAGGTAGATGGATGGAGTTGATGGTTAGGCAAGATATTTATGACCATCGTCAAAGAATTTGGCTTTACTCTTTCCAATATTTAGAGAGTCATAGAGTTGTACAGCACAGAACAGGCCTATAGGCTAACCACATGCATGCCAACCTTTTTGTCCATTAATACGAATCCCATTTGCCCAAATTAGGTCCATTTCCTTCCATGCCTTATCTATTCAGGTGTATAAATGCATGTTAACCATTGTGGTTACATCTGGCTCCATCACCACCTCTGTCAGCAAGTTCCATATGTCAATCTTTCTGTGTATGTTTTTTAAAAAAAATCTTTCCTCTCGGATCCGCTTTAAAACTCCTCCCTCTTACCTTAATCCTGATCCCTCTTGTTTTTGACACCCCTACCATGGGGAAGAAATTCTGACTATCTACTATATCTATGCTTGTGATAATTTAATATGTCTGCATCAGTTCACCCCTTAGCCACCTTCACTCCAGGGAAAGCAAGCCCAGTTAATTCAATCTTTCTTCATAACTAAAGTCCTCCATTCTAAGCAACATTCTGTTGGATCTCCTTTGCACTCTCTCAAATGCAATCACTTCCTTCCTATACTATGATGACCAGAACTGCATACAATACTCTGAGTGCTGCTTAACCAGTGTTTCATAAAATTGTAATGTGACATCCCAACTCTTCTATGCTGTGATCCAACTTATGAAGTCAAGCATGCCATAATGCCCCCATCTACCTGTATTGCCACTTTCAGGGAACTATGGATTTGAATCCCAAAGTGTCTCTGTTCATCAAAATTCCTTAGTACCCTATCATTTACTATAAATCCCCTACCCTTATTTGACTTCCCAAAATGCATCACCTCGCAGTTGTTGGGATTAAGTTCCATCTGCCAACACTCCACCCAACTTTCCATCTGATCTGTATTCTCCTGTAGCCTTAGACAACCTTCCTCACTATCCACAACATCACCAATTTTCATGTCAGCTGCAAACTTGCTAATCACATACTATTTGAACATTGAATGATGATTTAAAGAAGCAGGTGACATTAAGAGAGGTAATAGTATGCATGCAGAAAAGAAGCCATTACTAATTATTCTGTGGTTGTGACTAAGTAGATCAAAATGGATCCATGCTAGTCCATCTGGAAGTATGCAGAAATGCATTTGTCAACATTCTATGTGAAAAATAAATTCTATACTTTGTTTCATTTAGTAGGGGATATATTTAAGCTAATGACCCCATCCGCTACTGTTTGTGGGGAAACTGTTTGTTTCCTTGCTATCTGATCTGGTTGGAAAATTAATTTTGAAACTCTGATTCCAGGCTGGTTAAGTCAGCTAGGACATGTGTTTCTGCAAAAAAAGGTTGAATTGAGTCATGGAGTTGCACATCAGGGAAACAGACCCTTCGGCCAAACTTATCCATGCCAGCCAAGATGTCTTCCTGAGCTAGTCCTACTTGCCTGCACTTGGCCCATATCTCTCTAAATTATTCCTATCCATGAATCTGTGGAAATGTCTTTTTAATGGTGTGATTGTACACGCCTCTGCCACTTTCTCTGGCAGCTCGTTCCATATACCCACCACCCTCCTATATATAAAATACTTGCTCCTCAGATTTTAAATCTTTTGCCTCTCATCCTAAGCCTATGCCCTCAGGTACTAGACTCCCCTTTTCTGAAGAAAAGTCTGTGACTATCCCATTTTATCCATGCCCCTCATGATTTTATAAACTTCTAGGAGGCAGAGGGGTGACCTCATAAGCTCCAGTGAAAACAGTCCCAGCCTCTTTAGTCTCTCCTCATAACTCAAGCCCTCCAGTCCTGGAACCATCCTTGTGAATCTTTTCTGTACTCTCACTTGTGTAATCACATCCATCCTATAGTATAGTGACCAGAACAGCATACTGTGTTCCAGGTATGGTCTCACCAATGCCCTATACAGCTGAAACATGACGCCCCAACTCTTGTACTCAATGCCCCTTCTGATGACATGCCATACGCTTTCACAACTTTGTCTGCCTGTGTTGCCACTTTGATGACTGAGGAAGACAACCCTATGAGAGTTGAAATATGTTCAAATAAGTTCCTAAAATTCAGTCCAGCTGGCCAGTGTATTTTCTGTTGGTTCTTTTAACTTATGATGCATTATAATTAATTTAACCATTTACTTCAATGTAGGATGCAGTTCAGGTGCTTTTGAAGCATTCTGCTGATGTGAATGCTCGTGACAAAAACTGGCAGACTCCATTACATATTGCTGCTGCAAACAAGGCTGTGAAGTGCGCAGAAGCTCTGGTTCCTCTTTTAAGTAACGTAAATGTCTCTGACCGAGCTGGGAGAACTGCTTTACACCATGCTGCCTTCAGTGGACATGTAGAGGTATTGTATTAACACTATCTTAAAATAATCTAACATTGAATAATTTGGGTTACAAAAGTACTAAGAAGTACTTTCTCTGTATGACTTGCAAAGTGAACAGTTATGAAATTTTGCTTTTTTTGTTCATTTTAATATGATGTATGACTTGCATGCAAATATATGTTTCCATTTGACCAGGTAAAGTATATTTTTGAGATTATCATTTTCATACAATAGCCATAGTGAAATGGTATGAAATGTTCAAACTGCTTAGATGAGAGCGGAGCTGAAGGAATAAATGTTTATAAAGATAAACGTCAATTCTCTGCACTGGTTTTGCAGGGATAGTAGCAAACTTCAGATATGATTTTAAAACTATTAATAGTTTTTGGAAATTTTATAAAGATGTACTTAAAGTGTGGAAAAATTTCATTTAAATGAAAAAAATTATTCATTAGCAATTTTTGTATTCCAAAATTTTGAATCTACAACCAGCATATGAATATTATGATCTTAGTGCCAGGCTCCAAAATGTACAGCTGACGTATGCTACATAAAGGTGCCACCTGCCTTAAGAAATTAATTCCTCCCTGCCCCTCTTTTCTCAGTGACTTTCTTGCAACTACCAATTTCTCCACACAACTAAATTTATCACCAAGATGAATTGAACAGTATGTCTTAGCACTGAAGAAGCCTCTTTTATTAGTAAGTTGCATACAAGCTTTCAGGCCTAATTTGATTTTGGTGGCTTTGGGCACCACCATAATTGTTTTTCTTAACTTGTGAATATCATTACTTTTTTGGAAGTATTAACAGGATCCTTATTTGCAAAAGACATATTTAAACTTGAAAAATATGAACAATGTAAACCTAAACTGAATTTAACAAAAACAATTGTTTTCCAGATGGTTAGCTTGCTTCTGTCTAGAGGTGCCAACATCAATGCCTTTGATAAGAAGGACCGACGTGCTATTCACTGGGCTGCCTACATGGGTATGTTGTTATAATGATCTTCATGTTCTATCTGTTAAATTTTGATAAGTGATCACTGTTGCTTTTGAATTCTTAAAGTTGATTATTTCTTATAGAAAATTGGAGCTGCAGATTTAATTTTAAGGGGATGGGGAGGGGTTTGAAAATATGCAATCAGGCATATAGTGGAATAGTGTGCTTGAAAGGTGGGCCCACTTTTGTTAGGCAGGAGGGAAACCAGCTGAGTTGGCAGTCAAGTTGGCACTTTTACAGAATACGATCTATATGAAATGCAGTTTGGGGAGTCCAAATTATGTGTTAAGTTTTCATTTTATTCAGAATCAGGTTTATTATCACTGTAGTGAAATTTGTTGTTTTGCAGAAGCAGTACAGTGAATAGACTCTATTGCAGACACATATATGGACCGTTGTGTCGGAAAAGCAACACACATAAT
>JARFYF010000084.1:42520314-42531108 GCA_030265395.1 Rhina ancylostomus
CTACTCAATGAGTGAAGGGATGCTGCATTTCTGGAGGCTAACCAAACTACGGGGTGGAGAGTAAGAGTCAGTAAATGAATGGGCAGATAAAGATTGGAAGAATGAGGGGAGATGGCAGCGAGACCGATAACATTTTTAAAGGGCTTGGCAGGTTAGATGCAGCGAGATTGTGTCTCCTGACTAAAGAGTCTGCAACCAGGGGGCACAGTTTGAGAGTGAGTACTAGGGCATTTAAGGGCTAAGATGAGGAAAGATTTCTTCACTCCAATGTTAGGAATTCCCTACCATGGACAGCTATAGAAGCTCAGTCATTGAGGTCATCCAAGATAGACATTGATAGATTTTTGCATAGTAAGGAAATTGTGGGATTTGGTGATAATGCTGGAAAATATAGAAAATCAGCCAGGATCTTGAATGACAGAGCAGGTTGGATGGGCTGGATAACCTATTCCTGCTTTTCTTTTTCTTAAGTTCTTATGGTGGAAGGGTGGGAAATGAGATTTAATGCTGAGAGCTGTGAAATGTTGCATTTTGTGGGGGGGGGGGGGAAAGATTGAGAAGAGGGACTGAGTCCAGCAGTGGAACTGAAGGCCAGGAGCACTGCCATCTCACCATCAGCTTGTTCCTGAATTCTGGACTGCAACATACAGGCACAGAAGTCAGGAATGGTGGAACCATAGAGAGCTTACAAGGTGGAAGAAGACATTTAGCCCCTCCTGTCTGTGCCATTCAAAAAAGAACAAAGCCCAGTTTCCGACACCAGTCCATAGCCCAGAAGGTCACACCTCTCCAATATACAAACTCATGAACATATCAATGAGGAAGAGGGACTCAGCACCTTGAGTGTGCTCTGCATTCCCATCTACTCCCAGTAACCTTTCACCCTCTTGTTTATCAGATATCTATCATCAGAGACATTAAAAAGATTGTTCAAAGGCCTTTGACAGCAGCAAGCTCTCAAAGGACCATCATGGCAGCCTCAGGATCCACCATGCATGACTCCTGGCCCACTGCACTTTGTTGGATGGCAGTGACAGACTGGCTTCCAGGAGGATTGAACCTCAGAGCTAAAGTGGTGGACCGGTTTGAGTACAATCTAGCTGACGGATATGTTGTAATAAGCTACATGATGCTGGGAAAAGCTTTAAAAAAAAACAAGAATCTATTTCACATAACGTGTCATCATGTGCCTCCACAATGTACAATGTTTTATGAAGATACAAATCAGGAACAGGACTGGAGTCTTGCCATTCAGCTCCTTGCTCTGAATCCTAGTGCATTTAATAAAATCAAGACTGATTTGACTGGAACCTCAGCTCCCACTTATCCCTAGTAATCTATAACCTCACAGCCCATCCTTCCCCTCATATTGTCAAGTCCAGGGACTATCACTATATAGGAAGGAGAGAAGAGAAGTCAGGAAAAGGTTGTGTACTGAAGTCGCTGGCAATACCCAGTGAATGCAATGTAAACACTCACTTATCCTTGAGCTAAACAGGAGTCTCAAAAATTGGGGAATAGAGGTAAAAGAAGACATTTTTATTTTGAACGTCATTGAAATGCAGATCTAAAACCTTGATGATTTACAATTGCTTCACAAAGTTCGCCACTAGGGGAGAACAACAGAAGATATTCCCTACTATTTTATATTATAAGGAAAATTGAAGAAACCGTTCTTATTATTGCAGATACAGTACCTTGCCTGGCACTGTGATGCTGGGAATTAATAAAAAATACCTGGAGACTGCATACAGAGCAAGTGTTGCAATGTTGCCTTCATTGTGTGACCTGAGTTGGAGTTTTGATGTCTTCAAGGACAATTTGCTACCAAGTGGCACTTTCAATGTGGTAGAATATCCCAAAGTGTTATCAGGCAATGTTTGAGATTAATTGGGGAAACTGACTGAAAATGTGGTCAAAGGGATGAGTACTTTAGAAGTTTCATTAAGGAAGAAAGGCAGAGAGCCAGACAAGCTCAGGGTGTCACAGTGTTGAGCAAAGAGCAAGCTCACAGGGAACCCAAATGCGGCACACTGGGACAGGACTGGAGTAAGGATACTTCCTCAGGACCAAACACCAGCAGTAACTGGAAGGAATCTTGCCTCAGAGATCTGAGTAGGAATTCCAGCACGAACTGAATCTTCAAACAGGAATAGAGAACACAGGACTGCTCTAGACTAGAGTACTCTAAGCAGCCAGGAGCCAAAGTGTACCCAAAAGTTGACCAATACTCTGGCAACTAGTGCTAGAGAAACCCAGGTACTTATGCTAGGCCCCTGATGAGGCTCAGGTATGTGTCATTATGCAATCAGTCTAGCATGGAATCCATGTGCTGTACAACAAGGCATCTAAGGAGCCAAATCGAGGGCCAGTACACAGAACCATGACACAGGATGGGTCTTAAGGCAGGCCTTTAAAGGGGATTGAAGTGAGGTGTGAGAGACCATCACTATCATGTCAATACACAACTCAGGTTATACTGGATTTTTCATGTATAAATCTGAAAGCCAAATGTCCCTAATAGCCATTAGAGCAGTCAAGAGATTTAAAACTGAATCTGGGGGCCTTCTGGTTGTGATAGCTTAATTTCAAATTGTGGAGGACAACCACCATCTAACTCTAAAGGAGAGTCATAAGTACCTTAACTGAACTGGCTCGTTCAACACATCTTGTTCAACTGATGTCATCTATGGGGAAAGTAAGAAAATAATGAATGGTTCCCACTGTGAGTGATGAGGAATTGAATGAGTCTATTTATTCATTCTTTTTATAGACTGATATAAATCATATAAATGATTCTTTTATTCTTTTATGGGCCTATATTGTGTCTTTTAGCTGAGTAGACATTAAAGTCAAAGAGAGTCACAGAGGCACACAGCATGGAAACAGGCCCTTTGGCCCAACCAGTCCATGCCAACCAAGATGCCCATGTAAGCTAGTCTGATTTGCATTAAATATCAACCATGCAGGTGGGTCTGGAGTTACACAGAGGCCAGGTAAGGAGGAAAATCCCCTGAATGGCTTTAGGGACTCAAGTGAATTATTAATGCCAATCAAGTAGCTTCATGACCAGCACCATAGATAATAGCTTTTTATTCCAGGTTTAGTTAATAAAATGAAATTGGATTCCACAGTTACCATGGTGTGAGCTGAAATCCTGATCAATACTCCGGAGGCCCCTGGATACCCAGCCAGTAACTTAACCCTGGCCTGATGAATCTATATTTTGCTTTTCTTTTAAATCAGCTCAAGTAAGTTCTTGCAAACTCAGAACACAACAAAGATCAGAAGCATATCATGGGTTAAAAGGGCATGAGGTATAATTTCATTTCCTTTGGAGCAAGATGGAAAGCACTGTCTTCCGCAATCGTCTTTACTTCACAGTTAATTATTCAATCCTTCACAAAGCACTGGAAGCAGTACTTGCCCATAAGAACACCTGCTTATAAAGAATTCTTTCACAACCACAGGGCCTGCCAAGGTGCTCTGCAGACGCAAGTATTTTTTAAAGAGTAGTTAGTGTTGCAATGTAGGGTACTTGACAGCTAATTTACTCACAGCATGGCTCCACAAATGAAGCAGCTAAATGATCAGATCATTTAGGAATGATGGATGAGAGATAAACATTGGCCAGGATACTGGGGAGAACTGCCCTGTTCTTTCTCAAACAGTTCAAAGGCATCTTCTATACAACTACCTGCGAGGTTTGACACATCCAAAAGACTGACAGCGTCATTCCCTCCGCACCCACAATGCGTTTACCAGCCCCGGTCACATCGTTCCAGGTCACTAATGTGGAACTCATCACCAGTGAGTTGGAGCCATGTGCTCCACCAAAGCCACAGCTAACAGCAGGATCAGTGGAGCACTTCAGAAGGACTGCTTTACTGTTCTCACGCATCATTTGATTCTGCACAGGGGATTGGAAACACCAACCCACTTCTGCAGACATTATCAAAGCTGCCATCAATAACTTTGCTCATAATTCTGTTGGAAGTTGGCCAGTCTTTCAACCACTGAATGACAGACTTTCCGGTTTCCTCTAGTGATGGACAACCGAGCTATTGATATCGCCGTTTCCAGGAGGTGAAATAAATGGATTCAATACTGTTTGCTTTCAGTTAATTTACCAAGGTGAATAATCGTTACTAAATTGCCAACCACCTTTGCTACCCTGTATCCCGTTCTCAATGACACAAGAGAGAATAGAATTTACATTTCTTTTGAACTTACTGTAGTTTGCAGAACACCAGTAGGGTGAAGCTTGCTGACGTATGTGTGGCATTGAATGTTAAATACCATCTCCTGAAAGTAACTTGCTTGGACAGCACGGTAGACCTACTGCCTCCCAGCTCCAGTGACTTCTGATCCTGACCTCTGTGTGGAGTTTGCACAAATTCCTTGTGATCGCTTGGGTTTCCTCCGGGTGCTCCGGCTTCCTCCCAAATCCCAAAGATGGGTGGGTTGGTTGGTTAATTGGCCGCTGTAAATTGCCCACATTGAAGGTGGTTGATAGAAGGATCAGCCTGGTGTTAATGGTCATGTGAAACGGAATAGATTACAGGGGGAATAAGATTTATGGGATTACTAGCACAGTCTCGAATGGCCTCCTTCTGTGCCTCAAAGAGAAAAGTACTTTTGCACCTTTAACATTCTTTACAGTTAACCATTGCTTTGTTGCATGCAGTTAAAGACAGTCTAAGTGCAGAATTATCAGTTTATTTGTTGTGTGTTTATTGGATGTAGACATCTACGGCAATGTCAGTATATCCTGCCCATCCTCAACTGAGAGATGAGAGATGAGATGAGGTTTCTTTATTGGTCACATGTACATCGAAACACACAGTGAAATGCACCTTTTGTGTAGAGTGCTCTGGGGGCAGCCCGCAAGTGTCACCACGCTTCCGGTACCGCCATAGCATGTCCACAGCTTCCCAAGCTGTGCGTCTTTGGAATTTGGGAGGAAACCAGAGCACCCAGAGGAAACCCACACAGACATGGGGAGAAAGTACAAAGTTCGTACAGTGGCCGGATTTGAACCCGGGTTGCTGGCGCTGTAAAGCGTTATGCTAACCACTCCGCTATCATGCCTGAAAATAGGTGCCCAAAATTGTACACACTTTCATTAAGCATTCTCTTGAAAGATTAAACAAGTGATAAAATGCATGGGAAGATGGATTATTCATGGTCAATGGGAGTGTTTTTTTCCAAATTGTGATTGCTACTAACTGACACAAAGTTAGACCAGTTTTATTTGACCTAAGAGTTCTCTGATATTTCATTAACCATATGCTTTCAATCATTACACTGAAATCCATTTCCATATTTTTACATTTGCATCAAATAGGAATTCTGATGAAATTCATTTTGGACCAGCTTTTTTTAAATTCCCAGAATACTTAAAAAGAAAGAAAAATGATAGAGAATGTTGAGAGAATTTGTAATGAGTAATTTGGGCAAAATGCTCGACTACAGAGAAGCTTTTTCAGACCAGCCTGGGAAAGGGAGCCAGCGAGGTCAGGGGAAAGAATCCCAGCTGCATGATGACAGTGCAGACTATCAAAGCATCCATCTCTTAATCCAAACGGATCTCCAAATGGTTCTCAGACTACTGGCTTGTTATATTGATGCTGTCAGAAAGTTTTGCAGTAATGATAGTACTCCACTTTGTAGTTTTTCCACTGATCAGTTTTCACATTTATTATCTACCTTCCATTTATTAGCTACCTTCAAGTTCACCTCTTTCATTTGTTATTAATGTTGTACTGATACTTATTAAAGGGCTTTCATGTGGAGCTTTTTCTTCATATTTCTGGGTATGTTTTCAGTAGCCATAGATCAGTCTTTTGCTGGTTCATAAATGCCTCTATATCCATTGCATTTGGATGTAGTGCTAAATCATTTAGGATATGTTAATTATGGCTCCTCCCCAAAACGTATGAGTTAAGGTTTATTAAATATCCAAGCAGGTTTAGCATTACATTAGTGTTGAAAATGAATTGTCTCAGTTCCTATTTTGGAGCTGGTTGTTCCATCTTCCAGTTTGGGTCACTATAGTTCAGACAGCATCTTGTTGCCTTGCAATCAGGTCTGCACATTTGTGTCAAAAATATTGAAAGAAAATACTGTATCAAATTGTATATTCTATGAAATAGCTTGCTCTTAACTATGATATCTTGCATAAATTGATTCTTCTCCTGAAATATGTAAATTAGAAACAATTTAACAATTAATCATAACAGTGACAATTTCAATATGTATTAACATAATTAGATTCCAGCATCTGTATTGAAACACATAAATATACATTTGTTTATATTTGTTAATGGTGACTCCAGTTTCTTTATAGCAGTTCAGAGGAGAACTGAAGCTTGGCAGTAAACCATGTGCCAGCACATATTATATTGCAAAACATATTAACTTCCAGCGATTAAAAACCTGAAGAATGCATAATAGACACCTGATAACAGGCTAATCAACTTAAAACATAGAACCAACATGATTTTGAAGGCCCATCTGGCAAGTAGTTTGTCATTTTAAAACAAGTACTTAGTTTATCGTCCTTAACAAATCTAAATATTTTTTTCATTCACTGGGGATTATGTTCTACATGTTTGCCACCACCTTCAGCAGTAGTTTAATCTGAATAGTTATATATCATGCTACTTGCCAGTTTGAATCTGTGTGCCAAGATTTCTAAAGTTCATGGCCACTCCAAACATACCAATATTCAGTTTATGATCTTGAATATTTAAATATCCTGCCTGAATCATCTTTCCAAAATAAACAATTTAAGGTTCTTCAACTGTTCATCATAGTTCAAACTAGTTACTAATTTGGTTGCCCTTTTCTTCATTTCCCCAGTTCTTCAAAGTCTTTTCTGTAGCTCAACAACTAGTTTTGCATATTATATTCCAGATGCAGGGTACCTGGTGCTTTATGTATGCTCCTCATTTGCTGGAACTTGTATTCTACCCTTAACAAATGAGTTTGAAGATATGGTGAGCTTTTCATGCTGCTGCCATCAACTGCACACTAATACTAGTGAATTAACCTCATTATCCTTGAATCTGTCTTTTGTGTCACAGCCTAGTTTATACTACTTGTTTATTCCCTAAATAACCTTTCATTAGTCTCGCCGAAAAGCTTTTTGCCACTCATCTGGTTTTTGTACTTGCTGTGTCAATTGTGTAGAAATGTAGTCATATTAAATTGGCAGTCATATGTGCATGTTATGCTTCAAGTGGATCAGATTATTTTATTAATTAACCATTTTTGCCATTGTAAACCTATACTTTTAAGTTGCAAAGATATTTGGAGTGGCTCAGGCTTGCTTGCAAAGTGCTTGGTCAATATCAAAAAAAGTACCCTGCGCCTAATCACAACACTCAAATATATCCATGTCCCACCACATGCATCTTTCGATTTGAAATATAGTTGCTATCTGTCAGTTGTTCTAAAGATAAAAATCTGAATGGATTGTATTGAGATTTCATTCACCATTTATTCACAAGATGAAGATTAATTGTGACTTACAATTGTTTATTAATGTTCAACTCAGTGCATTATATTTGATTAATCTATAACTTGTATTTTAATTGATAAATTTCCTGAAATCTTATCTAGGGTATCACTAATGGGGCAGAGTGAAGACCAGTATACAATAACTAAAAACAGATAATGGATTTGATTTTCATGTCAGCCTTTAATATTGGAAGTAACTCTGCTTACAATTAGTTGTGAAAGATTTCAACTAAGCAAAGGAAATGTTTATGTTCTTAATCTAATTTTTTAAATTTCTGTTTCTTCCACTCTAGTCGGGGTATCCATGGAATGTTTCCACTCCATTTAGCCGCCTTAAGTGGTTTTTCCGATTGCTGTCGCAAACTGTTGTCCTCAGGTATTTGTAATAAACTTAATATCTTGGTTACAGTTTCATGTTTAGACCCTAGTGTGGATAGAATTGTCAGTTGATTATTTTAAACATAAGGCAGTAACTTCAATAATTTATCTACTAAGTTTTGTAACACAACATACCAGTTGTTTTTATTTGTTATATCATTACCATATTGATTTAAAAGAGAAATTGTTGGCAATTCAGCATTAAAACTTTTGCTGATGATTTGGCAGGAGACGTGAATATCGTTTTGATTTCACAAAGACCTTATTCATTTTACAGGCTTTGATATAGACACCCCAGATGAATTTGGCAGGACCTGTCTCCATGCGGCTGCTGCTGGAGGGTGAGTAATGACCTTGTGCTTTTTTTGAGTAAATAGCACTAAACCATTGAGCAGCACTGTATTAGCAGTAATTGTACTCGTGTGGCTCATGGAGCTATAGTGATATCTGGTCAATGACATGCAAACAGCAAATGACAGTAGTTGTGTGGAAGCTGGATTCATTACAATGTGAATACAAAAGAATTACTGCCACCAAACATAATGTTGTTTGAGATCCTTTCAGGAAAGTTTGTATTTTGGCACTTTCCCAAATAATCTTTGACTCTTGATTCCATTTTGTTATAATTAAACAACTCTTATAATAGGAGCTCACAAAATGTCCTGACTTTATCAATGGTGTGCTTAAACATAAGAATTTGCTCATTTGGTTATTATGGATAACATTTAGATTAACCTTCAGTGGCTGTAATTTTTTAAAAATTCTCATGCATTTTCAAATTGCTAGTGTTCTGAAGACGTTTAAATTAAATGTAAAAAACCTAATAGCACGCTATGGGTATCATTGTAAAGATATTTAGAGTAATTCCCAATGGGTTAGCATGTTGAATAAAACAAGAATGTCCCAGGTTGTTATTCTTTGATTTCTGGCCTGTGCTGCATGAGCTGATCTTAGCTAGAACAAAATTATTCTGTTATATTTGGCCTTAGCTCAAAAGGAAATTATTCCTGATAGAAATTAGTGATCCCTTGGTTGTGAATACACCGTTCCTAGGCTTATCCATGAGTAATGACATTTAGAGAGAGTGCAAAATGGAACACAGGTGACGTATACAAAGAAATTATGCAAGATACATGGGTCAGTCAACACAGCCACTCCATGCCAATGTTTATCTTCCATGTGACCAAATACACTTCCTACCTGGCATATATCTGTGAAGTCAGATTTTCCATTATAAGTAATAACAAAGATAGCATACAAATTGTATTTGTAACCCAGTACTAGCAGCCTCAGTGGCTTACTATTGATGATCAGTAGCAGGGCCCTTGCATCGTTCCTTCACTCACTTGCTTGTACCTCCAGTCCCATCAGAGTTGACCAGTTATGCAGTTTTTGTAGAACCATTCTGGTGAACACTTGAAGTTTGCAAAGAGAGCTTTCGACATGGGCAGCAAATCATAAGAACAATACAAAAATTTCTCCATAAGATAATACTCTCTGATATATCTATCAGCACTCCCCAAAGAACTATTTAAAAACCAATATATGTTGTCTGTGAACTTGTGTAAGACTTTTGGAAAATTGCATTTTTCCGTATTTCCCATCTGATACTGTACATGAATAAACACAGCTGCTTCTGATGGAAATTGCATGGAACCACTGTGACTAACAATTTTCCAAATGCAGATCTTCGTGCAAATGGCTAGTGGTTATCAGTTTTGTTAAATATAACAAACTGTTTTAAAAGTGAACATTTTAAGTGCAGGAGATAAGTTTGTACATACATGCACAATTACTTACATATGTTATTAACTCCTTCTCTCTCCACCTATCCAATCTAATCTTGATGTCAGTATGGTTTCTGCCTCGATCATGAACCCTAGAAGTAAATTCCTTAGTTTTTTTGACTTTTATATATTTGTGTTATGTGGGAATCATTGAAAAAGCCACAATTTACCTTTTAACCCTGATTGCGCTTGGGAAAGTGATGTCTTGAACTGCTACATTCCATGTGGTATTCTCACAAATATGCTTGGGTGTGGACATGCTTGGGTGAGTTTGACTTGGCTGTCCACCTTTGCCCATATATTTTGAGATCAGGATGGTAATGCTGTTCCCATCTGCTAGTTGTGCTTGTGCTTCTAGGTGTCAGAGGTTGTAGGTTTGGCAGAGCTATTGAGAGAGCCTTGGCAGATTGCTACAGAGCATATTATTGAGGTTAGTATTGCAACCGGAATGCACTGATGGTGGAGGAAGTGAATGCCAGGTGGATGAGGAGCCAACAAGCCCATTGCTGTCTTACTGCATTGCTTTTAGTGAGTTGGAGCTGTATTCATGCAAGTACTGTAGATGGAGAGAATGCTATCAAAGTAACTTTTATTCTCAGGGAATTCATTGCTGTCCTTTCCACTCAAAATTTCTGCCTCCAGATAAACACTTTGCCTTATTCATGGCCAATGCATTCATGCCATTTCACATGGCATTTTTGCTCCCGTCATTGATATCCCTGATTAAACTCTTCTCCCTTCAAATCCTATTTGTGCTGGCATTTGTCTAGAAAAATATTTTCTCTTGCAATCTATTGCATTAAATTTTCAAATGCTCAACTATCTACAAATCTCATTTGATTTTTGAGCTCCACATTAACTGATATTGTTAACTATTTCCTGTCATCATCTTCTGCTTTTCCCCCATACAAGTGTAGTTTCAAGGCTGCTCTCAAAAAATGCACCATTGACCCCACTCATGCAAATCAATCACACAATTTCGGAACATTAATATGAATGGAGAGAGGAGAAATGGGTTAAAAATCCTGTATATGAATGCACGGAGTGTCAGGAATAAGGTAGGCGAGCTTGAAGCTCAGATACGAATGGGTAAGTATGATGTTGT
>JARFYF010000084.1:42566310-42576892 GCA_030265395.1 Rhina ancylostomus
GGGGCTCCCACATCTCTATTGCCAATCACATCCTTTGTCTCTGAGCAATATCTAAATCCAAGCTACACTTGAGAATGGTGGCTCCTTCCTAGAGCAAAGCATCCACGTAACTTTCCTTTTCTCTGATGTGTCAATATGCCCACATTTCAGATACCAACTCAACAACTTTGGTTCTAAGCTGAAGTTCCTTAGGATACAGACACTTATTGCTGATGTGGTTAGTGAGATCTGTCTCCATCAACCACAATACTTTATCTGGCCTGCCATTCCTATCAAATCTTGTACTATATCTTCAACCAGATAAGGTTTCTAACTATTTGTTATTTAGTTTGTTTTTAACTAATTATTTACTGGAAGTTAGTTTCTTAGTTGCATCTATATTTCAGTCTGCTGTAATTACTTTTTTAATAAAATTACATGAACTTATACTCAGCATTAAACAAAATGGAACTTCTTCCTCTCTGGAACTTATTGTACCACCTCAAGTATTGGAGACACAAAATACTATGTCCTTCTGCCTTTGCATTGAAGTCCTTTATTGATCAAATTCATACCTTCACCACTCTTTCAGATTTAAACTTTTATTCATTCTCTGCTAAGGTCAAGTAGAAAGGAAAGATTCTGATATATATACACAGAGAGAGAGAGAGAGCAGGAAGCTGCACCATTACAGGCATCCATACAACAGAAATAGAATTGAGAGAAGATGCATTATGACCTTTATTCCCAGAAGAACAGATATAGCTTGGATCCTTAAAAATTTCCAAGCTACAGCTTTGACTTGAAGTTAAAGAAGTTATTCAATGCAAGAACAAGTTCAGCTAGTCAAAGAAGAGCGATGGTGGAAAGGGGTTGGTTAGGCCTCAATTCAAAGTAGAAATGAAAGGCTCTTGGATTCAGTGTCTTTAATGAAGATGAACTGGTTGGGACCAGGTAACTGGAAACTGTTAAGTGACAGGGCATCTGAGGAGGCATAGATACAAGTTGGAAGAGAAGGGTCAAGGGGTGAAAGAATGTAGTTGGTAGGAATGAATTAAGTTTTATGGGATAAGAACAGGTTGAATCAATAGCTCAGGGCTGCTTGTGGATTTTGGGGAGGAGGTATTAGACAGTAGTGGGGGCTATGAAGCTAGAATATGGGAAGGTTTAATGTCTAGAAGACATGAAGTCAGTGACTTTCTGGGAGATAATGGCCTAATGTTCTGTATTGGGTTCCTGGACCAGAGGAAGGTATGACCTGAATATTTTCAACACCTTTTGTTTTTCTTTCAGATTTCCACTACCTGCAGTGTTTTGCCTTTCTGGCGTGTATTTTAAGAGATTCAGCTTTTTTTTTCTCCCTCCTGTTTTCATTCTTCCTTTTGTATCCCCTTCAGACCAATAATTTGCAGTTATCAAGCCTTCACAACCCACCATCAGCCAACACTACCACTACGTATTATTGCAGTATCTCTTGGCCTTCACCCTATTACAGTCATCCCCAGGTTCTCTAAACCCCTCTCCCTTCTCTGAAACCTAAAACTCATTTGACTTCTAAGTTTTCTCATTTCTGATGAAAGGTCATCAACTCAAAACGTTGATTTGATTTTTCTCTATACAGAGGCTTACTGGCTGAGCATTTCCATGATTTCACTAAGTGCCTTTCCAACAGTATTTAAAAATTATTGATAGAATCTGTCTCCTCCACTTTTTCAGACAAGATTCCAGTTATCAAAAACTCTGTGAAAGGTTTTTTTCCTCATTGCCTCTCTAGGTTTTTTTCAGCAATAATTTTTGAATGTATGACCTGATTTCCTTATTTGACTCACTCACCAACTGTTCTCCTTCTTCACTATAAACATCTCTCGTAATTTTGATTAGGTCGGCTCTTCTTCATCTTAGTTCCAAGGTGAACAATTCTTGTTTCTCCAGCCTCTCTTCGTAACTAAAATCGCCCATCCTTGGTAACATTCCTGTTAAACCACTTCTTTTTTTACTGAGGCTTTTGCATCTTTCCTGAAGTATTTTCCCTTGAATTGTGCACAACACTAATGTTGAGATTTAAACTGTAAATCATTGAGTTCTAGCATTATCTTATTGCTTTTATATCCAATGCATAAGCCAAAGGCAACAATGTTTTAAAAATAATCACCTATCAACTTGTCATTCTTCCTTTAATGATACCTTGTTATGGAAATTAAGGTCGATCTCCTCTGCGTTTTTCAAAGTCTTGGTAAAGAACTATCTTTCTAGTTCAATCCTCCCAACATGCAATACTTCATACATCTTTGTATTTAACTCCATCTGCCATGATCCCATCTATTTTACTAATCTACGTCATCAGAATTTTACAGTTATCCTCATTATTATCCATTACATTTGCTGTTTTGCATCATCTGCAAACTAGAGACTGGTGAGGTGGATGGAGATGGATTTGTTGGCTGCTGCAGGGCTGCATGGATTTTCAGCTGGGGCATTTCCACATGCCTTTTCTCTCCATCCATCACCCTGCACCCCCACCCCCCACAAGCCACAGCAGACTCACTTACTCACTTTCTGCGTCAGTGAGGCCAGCTGGAGGCTGCTCTCACCATGCCTGCTCTCTCTCCCGTCATAACTACTTCTGTGATCCTCTTATGCACTGCTCAGGTTATGAACAATTCTCGGGAACAGAATCCTGCTGTGTCCTGGAGACCACCTGTAGAGTGTAATGTTCCCAAAACTAACCCAAGAGGATAACAAGTCACTTTCCAGTCATTTTCCATTTAATGCCAAGAGCTTTCATCTTCTTAATAACCTTCCTGTGTGATTCTCTGTTACCTCGTCAAAAGTATTCAGCAAAATTCTCAGGCATGATTTGTCTTGATGAAATCTTCCTGGTTTGATTTGATTAGATTAACCTTCCATAATAGTTTATTTTTGATCTCTTATAGTTTCAAATAACTTCCCAATCGCTGAATTTCCGATGACTGACCTACAATTTCTTGCTGTATTCTTTGAATCTTCCTTGAATAGCGTTATAACGTTAATAACCTGCAGTTTCCCATGGATGGGAGGTTGGCTGGCTAACAAAAACAAAATTGAGATTAGACATGTATAGTCTTTTGGCAAGATGTAATGAGTAGTGGTTCACTGGGATCAGTGCTGGGGCCTCAAGTTTTTACAAATGGATGAAGGTATGGTTGCTAAATTTACTGATGTCACCAAGATATCTAGGGAATTAAATTGTGAAGGGGGCATAAAAGCAGTGCAAAAAGATATAAATAGGTTAAATGAATGGGTAAAGATCTGGCAAATGGAGTATAATGTGGAAAAATGAAAATTGCCAATTTTGCGGGAAAACTATAAAAAATGGGGAAAGGATGCTGAAGGATCCGAGTGTTCTAGTGCATGATTCGCAAAAGGCTATGGTTGCAGTTACTGCAAGTAATAAGGAAGGCTAATAGAATGTTAACATTTATTGCTTGAGGAACTGAATAGAAAAGTAGAGGGATAATGCTTTCATTATAAAAGGTGCTAGGGAGAACGTGCCTGAAGTACTGTGTGTAGTTTTGGTCTCATAATTTTAAGAAAGGATGTTAATCTTTTGTAAACAGCACAGAGAGGGTTTATTAGGCTAAAATCAGCAATGGGTGGGTTGTCTTTATGAGGAAAGGTTGGACAGGCTAGGCTACTATCCACTGAAGTTCAGAAGAGTAAGAGGGGCAGCAGCAATGTACAAGTTCCTTAGAGGTCTTGACAGGGTGAATGTTGAGAAGATGTTTTCTCCTCTGTAAAATTTAGAACCTGGCTTTAGTGTTTAAAAATAAGAGGTCATCCACTCAAGACAAGCATTGCAATTTTTTTCTCACAGAAGATCATTAGTCCTTGGTATTCTCTTCCTCAAAGTATGGTGGAAATGATCTTTGAATGCATTTATGTCAAAGGCATTTGATAAACAGTGGGGTGAAAGATTTCTGCGGGTAGACAGGAATGCAGAGTTCAGGTTATAGGTATCTTTTTAAATGGAGCAGGCATGAAGAACCACATGCCTGTTCCTGCACCTAAATTGTATGCTCGTATCCATTGAGGACTGTAACCTCTATTTTACCTTCGGCAATCGTTCTTGATCAGATGCCATCTGCAAAATATCCTCCTTGATTTTGGCAGTGTTACTACTTCAGTACCACCAAAGACAGGCTAAATCACAATTTATCTCATTGGCAAAATCTGTGTGCAATATTCACTTGTATGTAGTGGTATCAAGATAATTTATGGTAGCTGATATATTTAAATGTATTTCTGAGGGACGTCATAAAGAGCTAATTAAATGTAATCCTTTCTTGCACTTCTCTGGCACAACAATCCAGTGGAATTAGCAAAAAAGAGGATGTGAGTCAATTGGTGATCATATATCTAATGCTTGGAATAAAGTAATTTTTAAAGATACTATATCTACCCTTTAGGAATATTGAAGGAAGTAGTAAGCACCATTAAACAACTGTAATTTAATGTATTTGCCACAGATCCCCACTTCATGCTGCGGCTTTCACAGATCACGTTGAATGTTTACAGCTTCTTCTCAGCCATAATGCCCAAGTAAATACTGCAGACTCAACTGGAAAAACGCCAATAATGATGGCCGCTGAGAATGGACAGACTAATGCAGTTGGTAAGCACATTAATTGTCCTATACTGCTTTTACTGAGAAATGAAACAAAATCAATGCTGAGCTGCAAGGTTATGAGTAGTTCAGAATTGTCTGAAATCTTTGAGAGGTTATTTTCTTAAATGGTAAGTAGTTTGCTTTAGAACTTGAGTCTTTTTGCACATATTAATCAATTTCTGTTCAATCATAAATGCAAAATGCAGTATTTATCTCTAAGAGCCCTATATACTATCATATACATTGGTTTTGCATAATTGTTTTTAAGATAATCTTGTTGGTTAATTAGGTTTTTAATTTGAATGTTCAATAAATTCTAACTAAATCAGTTGTGTTCATAGTTATTGAGTGGCAGTGTGTTATTGAATATGTGAAGCTTTTGTCCATATTCCATAATCAGTTTAATAAATCAAGCTTCTCCATTAAAGGATTGTTCATTTTAATACAATCCTTGTGCTGAAATTTAAAATGACAATGCACATATCTGTTTATTTTAGAGGTATTAGTTAGCAGCGCCAAGGCCAATCTTACCCTGCAGGATATGTGCAAGAATACAGCCCTCCATTTGGCCTGTAGTAAGGTGAGTGTCAAACTTCAAAAACCTTATAAAACTGAAATTTTATTGCAGTTCTAATATTGAATATTGGCAGCTATTTAACACTTTATTTTAATGCAAAACCTGAAGTAATTGCGGTGTTTCCTATTTGCCAACTTCAGAACATTTGCAATATTGGCATTCTGTTTGAACTTCTAATCCTATCTCCTCACCCTAAAGGTCATCTTCTTAGATCTCTTATATTTGTATTCTTGCCCTAATTATCTGCCGCTGAAAGGCTGGGACCTTGGACGTCAATTAAATTTACACTGGCGAGCAGTGGCTTGCAGTTAATATTGCATCAGCATGCTGAATTCCCTCATGTTTCAGTTTCTCAACCAGAATCAATTCAACTTCAAATTGAGGGATTATCATGACGTTGGTTTGGTAGCCTAGTTTAGCCCATGATCCAATTAAATTGACTCGTATACCATCTACCACCATCATAGCTCACATCCAAGCAGAGATAGCATCTGCCCACATATTGACACAAGCAATATTTTAAATAGTGTTTCAATTCCTAGAAGCAATTTAATATCAAAGACATGAGCAGAACTTGTTAATATTAGATTTCCAGAGAGCAGGTTAAGTTTTAGCATTCGGCATTGTGTGGGGTTAGTTTCAAACCATCATTCTGCTAGACCATATCACTGCAAACATTGTATTGCTCTTGTATTGGACAGTGACAGAAATGATACCTGGAAAATGTCCTTGTCTATCAAGAAGGAACAAGATTTTTGCATTTTGATACCTTTTGTACACTGGAAGATGTTGTAACCAAAATCTGCTATGCAGCTTTCCAGATTTTGAGGAATCATTTTTTTTCACCCTTCCCTTTCTCCCCTCCTTTCTTATAAGATAACAGCAGTATTGTTTTTGATGTAGAGATTGAACTCCTTACAAAAAATCTAGATTCCAAACAAATAAAAGGTAATCATAAATGTGAACTGTTAATGAAACTCCATTTTTAAATAGTTTCTTGTTGAATATTGGAAAACCTTTTAACTTCTCTGAATCGATTGTTCCGCTTTCAGGAAAAGACAGTAAAATTAAGCAAAGTATAGTACTAAAACTATTTTAATCTTATTTTCATTGTTTTCAGTTTTGCATTGGATTGGAAGTAATTAATCATCCTTGTTTAAAATTGGAAACTCAAGCAATTTAACCAAAAAATGAGTAACACATTGAAGAACCGATAACTGAAAATGATGAATTAAAGAAATAACCAGAATTGTAGGGATTTTATGACACAGGAGATGACACCCACCTAATCTTACTTTTATACGTATGGTCCATAGCCATGCAACTCTTTGTTCTTCAAGTATGCATTCAAGTGATTTTTGTATTTGATGAGGGTTAATTTTCAGGTCTACCACTTTTTTTAATGAATTTGCTTGGCATTGTTGAGTAACATCAAAAAGTTTTTTTGCATTGTGGTTTAAATTATGTAACAGTGGTTTAGAAATTCCCTAAACTCCTGGAAAGGTGCATGAAATAGTTGGTGCTTGGCAGGCCAGCATACTTTTTTTTGCGGGACCCTCATTCCAAAATTCTATTACGCACGTGGCTGGGAACATGTGGGCTAGGAGAGATCGATCTCAAGGATTAGATTGGAATCGGCCAAGAGGTAGGGGTTGCCATCGGTTGCTTTGGGGTTGGGGCAAATAAGGGGATGGTATTGGAAGCTTAAGGAGAGGCACTGAGAGTTATGTTTTTAAGTTAAGGTGGACCACCTGAAACTGGTTCGCAACACTGGTTCCGCGTGGGTGGATTCCCTTTAACATTGGATGATGCGGGCCTTGTATTGTGAAGGTCTACTTGACATGTGAATGGAAATCACAGAAGTGGTTTCTGGACATGATTTGTCACACTGGGTGAATGGCATTGCACTTGTCATGGTGCTTCTGTGTATTAGCATGTCAAATGCATGGAGGACCTGGAAGGAAAATAGCAGACTTTGTGGTACATGCAGTGAGTATCAATTTTATTTAATGTAATGGTGACACAGCAATTGGTGTCTCTGCCTCACAGCTCCAGGGACCCGAATTCACTCCTGAATTCGGGTGTTCTCTCTGTGACAGTGCAAGTTTCCTGCAGGTGCTCCAGGTTCTTCCTGCATTCCAAAGATGTAATGGTAGGTTAATTGGCTACTGTAAATCACCCCCTTGTGTAGATTAATGATAGGAAGAATTAAAGGGGAGTTGATGGCACTTATAAGAGTTGCAGGGGTACAGGGAAATGAGGAGAGGGGAAATGAGACTGAAGAAACAAAAAATTGCACATGCTGGAATCTAAAGCAAAAAGTAAACTGTTGGAAGAACTCAGCATGTCAAGTGGCATCTATTGAGGCAAAGAGATGGTCAGCATTTCAGATTGGTCAACCCTGCATCAGAGTTGACCATTCATTCATTTACAGATGCTGCTTGACACACCAGGTTCTTGCGACATTTTATTTATTTGCTGGGGAAGTGGGACTGATGTATTTCCTTCTTGGACTAACTTGCCTGATGGGTTGAATGGCTGCCTCTTGTGTCATTATAAGTATTAGATAACCTTGTTTCATTGACTTTACCAAACACTGAGCTACATGATAGTACTGCTAGACAAACATATTAAATGAGGAAAATACTAATGATTATCAGTTCTGTTTTATACCAGTTGCATTGCATTTTTATTTATGAAAGAATCTGAATGGGAACCCTTGATCTTTCTGATTTTATGATGACCAACTTACTGTACAAATAGTGAAAAAGGATTCTAACTTCAGAAGCATCAGTTTAAGTAAATTCTTTCTTTATATGCCTTTTAAGTTAAACACTCGGGCAATTTAATAGTGTCCAATGAGCAGTTTATATTTGCAAGTAAGATTTCATTTCAAAATTTCATTTTAGGGTCATGAAACTAGTGCCTTGTTAATACTGGAGAAGATTATTGACAGAAGCCTCATAAATTCAACGAATACTTCATTACAAACGTAAGTACTTTTGTTTATTTTTCAAAAAAAACATTTACTTCCACAGTGGTGGATATTGAACCATGATTTTGTCATGTTTTCAATGAATATTCCATGACTACTAATGTTAGTTTGAAAAACAGGATTCTAGTATTAGCCAATGATGGAGGTCAGAGAGCAATTGGTTTTGGTTTTTTTGGAGAGGAAAGCAGGCAGATTTGCCAATTTAAAGAAAAATATGTCCATTAATGAGCTGGTTTCTTAGAATTGTTAATTGTTTATTGCCTCACATAACTTAATGGCATTCTTTAGCTGAATGTGGTCACTACAAAATGACAACAGAACTGTGTGGAAGGCAAGCACTGTGCAGATTTTATATCTATGCCATTACATTTTTCAAATATTTAGGTTCTTTAGACCAATATAAATAGAATCTGGTGAAAAGGTGTATGTAAAAAGTATTTTTTTAAAAATGAAATGCTTATGAAAGCTTTCTGTAAGTTTCTTCGAAATCATAAATTCTGCATTGGCCCATTCTTGGAAGGTTGTAGCTCTGGTTGGCAAAATGCTGAGAAAATAATTGAAGCAACACTACAGTTTTTAAGCCAGGTAATTCTATTTAACCCAATTAGAGCTGCATCCTACTGTTCTTTCATCATTCAAAAAATGCATAGCAGTGGTGAAGAATCATTTGTCCTGCTATATGCAGGATATTGCTCTACATAAGGTGGCTGTTCCCTTTACCAACTCTGTAACATGATTTTAAAATACTGTGGATGCTGGAATTCTGAAATGAAAACAGAAAATGCTAGAAATACTAAGTCCAGTAGCATTTGAGAAAGGAGTTACTGTTTCAGGCTAATGAAAGGTCACTGATTTAAAACTCTATTTCTCTCTCCAAAGATGCCTAAAACAGTAGTGGAGGCAGTATCCCTCTTCATATAATGGGTATGGACCAAATGTTGGAAGGTGGAATTCGGATAAGTTATTCTTTATCGGCTGGCACAGGCACAACAGGCTGAATGGCCTCCTGTGTGTTAAATTTTCTATATGCTATCTGACCTGCGAAGTATTTCCAGTATTTTCTTTGTTTAAACAGTAAAGAATAACTCTAAAGGATGTGTAGATCAAATAACATTCTAAAATTACTGAACTCCCATGCAGAGTCTGGAAGGCTAATCAAAAGGTGATGTGTTTTTCCTTGTTTGGAGGTGGCCATATAAAACTGAGTTGGAAAGGAATTTCTTCTCAAAGAGGGTGGTGAATCTCTGGAATTCTGCACCATGGAGGGTTGTGGAGCCTAGAAAATTAGGGGTATTTTAAGAGGAAGTAGATAAATTGTTGAAAGATAAAGGAACTGAGGGCTGGAGGAACTAATCCGCCATGATCACAATGAATTGTGAGGCAGGCTTGAGGGGCCAAATGGCCTACTTCTATTTTCTTATGTTCAAATGCTTTATCAAGCTTCATCAGAACAGTGTCAAGGTTTATGACAGAGAGGTTAAATTTATTGGAGTAGGGAGGAGAATTAAAATGGCAGATACACTAATGGAAGGATTATGGAAAATACCTATCATTTGTTGCCTAAGTGTTTGAACATTTCCAGCACTGTTTACTTGTGAATTATATAGCATTTTCATTTTTAAAAAAAGACCTTATTTAAAGATACAGAATGATAGATCTTAAAACTTTGGATTTAAAAAAACACTAAAAAATGCCTGCTGGTGGTGTGAGATAACAAATGTGATTAGAACAATTGAAATTTTGAAAACACTTTACATACTGTCACCTGCAGATATAATGGGTGGTCAAGCCTGAGGTTTTCTGTGAACCCAATATTCATAGAACTATTGCCAATGAAAGTAGAAACAATCAATATTTTGGGTCAGTGACGTTTCTCTTCCCACACATGCTGTCTGACCTGCTGAGTTTTTTCAGCATTTTCTGTTTTTATGTCAAATTTCCAACATTTGCAGTTTTTTAAAATTTTCATTGTTAGTGGAAGTATTTTCTTGCATTGTTCTAGCAATGTAACTGCAGTTATATAACAGTCTTTGGGGTTGCCTTAGCATTAATGGCTTAGAGGGGCCAGAATTATTGAGGAGTGTCCAGGAGAGCTTTTTGACACAGATGTAGATAGACCAACAAGTGAAGGAGCATTACTGAACCTTAGAGTATGTAGCTGGTCAAGTGGAGGGGAACATTTTGGAGAAAGTGAGCATATCTCTATATTTTAAAGTGTTTATGGTAAAGGTTAGGGATGGACCAGTAATTAAGATCTTAAATTGAGTGAAGGTCAATTTCATTAACATAATGGAGGACCTGGCAAAGGTAGATTGGGACAATCTACTTGCAGATGAGTCTATATCTACACAATGGGAAGTATTCAAAGGAGAAATAACAAGAGTTT
>JARFYF010000084.1:42786557-42798882 GCA_030265395.1 Rhina ancylostomus
CAGGTGTCCACTACTCTGTGCAAAAGAACTTGCCCCATACATCTCCTTCACACATATGCCCTTTCACCTTAATTGCATGCCCTCTAATATTAGACATTTCAACCCTGGGAAAAAGATACCAAATGTCTATTCTATCTATGCCTCTCATAATCTTATAAACTTCTCTCAGGTCCCTCCTCAGTCTCTACCACTCCAGAGAGAACAACTCAAGTTTGTCTAACCTCTTCTTAAAGCACATGCCCTCTAATCCAGGCAGCATCCTGGTAAACCTCTTCTGCACTCTCTCCAAAGCCTGTACATTCTTCCCATAACAGGGTGACCAGAATTTAATACAATAAGTCCAGATGCAGCCTAACTGGAGTTTTATAAAGCTGCAACGTGACTTCCCGACTCTTGAACTCAATGCCTCGACTAATAAAGGCAAGCATGCCATATGCCATCTTTCCATCCTGTCAACCTGTGCAGCCATTTTCAAGGAGCTATGGACTTGGATGCCAAGATCCCTCTGTACATCAACACTGTTAAGGATCTTGCCATTACATTTGATCTACCAAAGTGCAAAACCTCACACATGGCCAGATTAAACTCCATCTGCAATTTCTCCTCCTTTATCTGCAATTGATCTATGTCCCACCTCATCCTTTAGCAATCTTCTGCACTATCCAAAAAAATCACCATTCTATGTATTGTCTGCAAACTTACTAACTCACCCATCCGCATTTTCATCCAGGTCATTTATATATTTCACAAACAGCAGAGGTCCTAGTATGGATCCCTGCAGAACACCACTAGTCATGGACTTCCAGCCAGTATAAGACCCATTGACTACTACCCCCTGTCTTCTGCAGGCAAGCCATTTCTGAATCCAAATGGCCAATCTACCATGGATCCCATGCATCTTAATCTTCTGGATGAGTATCCCATGAGGGACCTTGTCAAATGCCTTACTAAGATCCATATAGACAACATCCACAGCTCTACCTTCATCAATCACCTTCGTTACCTCCTGAATAAACTCAATCAAGTTAGTAAGACTCGACTTGTTCCGCACAAAGTCATACTGACCATCCCTAATTAGGCCATTGTTTTCCAAATGCTCATAAATCCTACCCCTAAGAATCCTCTCCAGTAGCTTCCCTACCACTGATGAGAGACTCACCAGTCTATAGTTTCAGGATTATCCCTGTTTCCCTTCTTGAATAATGAAATACCATTAGCTACTTATCAGTCCTCCAGGACCTCGTCTGTAGCTCGAGTGACAACAAAGATCTTGGTCAAAGCTCCAGAAATTTCATCTCTTGTCACTTTTAACAACCTGGGCTATATCCCATCTGGCCCTGGGGACTTATCCACCTTAATATTCTTTTCAAGATCCAACATTACCTCTTTCTTTATCTCAAAATGCCCAAGCATATTAGTGCACACTACACTGATCTCATTATCCTCCACATCCTTCTCCTTTGTAAATACGAATGCAAAACACTCATTTAGGGCCACGTCTACATCCTCCAGCTCCAAGCACATGTTCCGTCCTCTATCCTTGAGTGGTCCTACCCTCTCCCTAGTTATCCTCTTGCTCTTGATGTATGTAAAGAATACCTTGGGATTCTCTTTAATCTTACTTGTGAAGGATTTTTCATGGCCTGTCCTGGCTTTCCTAATTCCATTCTTGAGTTCTTTTCTAACTTCTTTATGATTCTCAAGGGTTCTGTTTGAATTTAGCTTCCTGAAACCTTACATACACTTTCTTTTTCTTCTTGACTAAATTCGTTGCCTCTCTCGACATCCAAGGTTCTATCACCTTGCCATTCTTGTCCTTCCTTATTGGAACGTACCTGTCCTGTACTCTATGCAGTTGGTCTTTAAACACCTTCTACATGTCAGATGTGGACTTGCCCAAAAACAGCTGTTCCAAATTAACTCTCCCTAGTTCCTGCCTAATAATTTCATAATTTGCCCTGCCCCAATTTAATATTCTCCCATAAGGTCCACACTTGACTTAGCCATAGCTATCTTAAAACTTAAGATGTTGTGGTCACTGTTCCCTTACTGTTCTCCCACTGAAATGTCAATCACCTGGCCGGGCTCATTTCCCAACACCAGGTCCAGTATGGTCCTTCCTCTTGTTGCATTGTTCACATACTGATTTAAGAAACCTTCTTGGATGCATCCAATAAATTCTTCCCCATCGAAACTTGCACTGAGAAAGCCCCAGTCCATAGTCGGGAAGTTGAAGTCACACATGACAACAACCCGGTTGTTTTTACACCTTTCCTGAATCTGCCTGCATATCTGTTCCTCAATGTCCCAGTGGCTATTGAGGAGTGTGTAGTATAATCCCATCAGAGTGATTGCACCTTTCTTATGTCTGAGTACTACCCATATAGACTCAGTGGATGAGCCCGCCATTATGTCACTTCTCAGTGCAGCTGTGATATTGTCCCTGAATAATTGTGTAACTCTGCACCCCCACCCCTGTCCCTATTATCTCCTCCTCTATCTTTTCTAAAGCATCAAAACTCTGGAACATACAGCATCCAGACCGGTCCCTCTCTCAACAAAGTCTCTGTAATGGCCACAACATCAAAGTTCCTAGTACTGATCCATGCTCCAGGTTTATCACCTTACCCCTAATACTCCTAGCATTAAAATAAACACACTTCAACCTGTCTGTCCTTCAACCAACCTACCTTGCTCCTGCCTGTTCTTCCTTACAGACTTACTGGTCATAACATCTACCTTCCTCTAAATCCCTCCACTTTCTAACCAGGAGGTCTGGTTCCCATCCTTCTGCCAAACTAGTTTAAACCTTCCTAAGTAGCAGTGGCGAACCTCCCATCCAGGATACTGGTTCCCCTCCAGTTAAGGTGCAACCCATCCCTCTTGTACAGGTCGCCCATGCCCCTGACAACATGCTACATTAGCCAGTAAAATCCCCAATGTCCTTATATATTGTATGTTGCAGCAAACAGGAAATCACATTTGATGAATCTTTTAGAATTTTTTGAAGAGATAACAAAAATAGTGGATGAGGGTAGGGCAGTGGATATTGTCTGTTTGGACCTTAGCAAGGTCTTCGACAAGATCTCACATGGTAGGCTGGTCTGGAAGGTTAGGTCCCATGGATCCAGGGAGAGCTGCTTAGGTGGATTCAAAATTGGCTCAGATGTAGGAAGCAGAAGGTGGTGGTTGAAGTTTGTTTCTCGGAATGGCGGCCGGTGACTAGTGGTGTGCCACGGGGGCCAGTGTTGGGACCCTTGGTATTTGTGATTTATATAAATGACTTGGATGCGAATGTACAAGGCTTGATCAGAAAGTTTGCTGATGATGCGAACTTAGGCAGTGTTGTTAATAGTGAAGAAGGTTATCGTAGATTACAGGGGGATCTTGATCAGTTAGGGTAGTGTGCTGAGGAGTGGCAAATGGATTTCAATACAGATCCGTGTGAGGTGATGCAGTTTGAAAAGTTAAACCAGCGCAGGACTTGTACTATGAATGATAGGGCACTTGGGAGTCTAATGGAACAGAGATACTGTACAAGTGCGCAGTTCGTTGAAAGCAGCATCACAGGTAGGCAGGATGGTGGAAAAGGTGTTCAGCATGCTGGCCTTCAGCAGTCAGGGCACTGAGTATAGGAGTTGGGACATTATGTTGCAGTTATATAAGTCATAAGTAAGGTCGCACTTGGAGTACTGTGTACAGTTTTGATCACTTTGTTATGGGAAAGAAGTGGTAAAACTGGAAAGAGTGCAGCAAAGACTTATGAGGATGTTGCCAGGACTAGAGGGCCTGAGTTATAGGGAGGGGTTGGCCAGGCCATGCCTTTATTCCTTGGAGTGTAGGAGAATGAGGGGTGATCTTATAAAGGTTTACAACATAATGAGGGGCATATATAAGGTGGATGGTAGCAGTCTATTCCCCAGGGTAAAACCGGGGGCATAGATCTAGGGTGATAGCGGAAAGATTTAAAAGGGACTTGAGGGGCAACTTTTTCGTGCAGAGGGTAGTGAGTATTTAGAATGAGCTGCCAGAGGAAGTGGTTAAGTACAATAGTATAATTTAAGAATCACTTGGATAGGTACATGGAGGGGCAGGGCTAAGAGGAATAGAGGCTGGACACAGGAAATTGGGACAAGATGGGTGGGCACCATGGTTAGCAAGGACTTGTTGGGCTGAAGGGCCTGTATCCATACTGTATGACAATTTCTCTTTCTGAGCAAGCAATTTCTTGATAGAGAAAGATAGAGTGTACATAGATATCCTGGTTTGGTGAATTTCTAATATGAGTTTGCAAATATGAGAATGATGTTTTGTGTGTTGTTTTCCCTTTTGTTCTGTGTGTTTGGGCCTTGAAAGAGAACAGCCCAAAGGTGAATGTGTCCATGGTGATAACACTTGATCATTGTTTAATTATGGTGCAAATACTGCTGAGGCTGAAGTGGGTCTTGGTAGAATTTGATCAAAGTTGATTGGTACACTACTCAGTCATTCTGATAAGCACAGGGTATGCTCAGTCTGGGTTAGACCCCTGCTTGTGCTTTATTGCCTGAAAAAAGCTGCATGTATTCAGGTGGCTTCACTGGTCATTGGTTTAAAAAGCAGGGATGGGAATTCATTATGAGAGGCTGTTCTCTTGCAGTGACAACAACTGCTTTTAATGATGAGGTATCTGTTGTGATATGCTTGAAATTGAAAGGAGGTTGAATGGTGCATTTCAGATTAATTTGTTGATAGCACTGGCATCATTTGGAGATGATGAAATGGCTGAACTGGCCAACAGTAGCAGGAATATTAAGGAGTTTCAGAAAAGTGGTATGAGAAAATTGGAATCAAGTTCATGGAAGGTGAATTGGAAGTTTCGTCCAAGGAGTGTGGTGGGAATGAGAGTAGGGAGTCCCAAACAACTGATCAGATATGGCTATTATAGCAACTAAAAGTTGTCCATTGTGCACAAGACACAAGAAAATGGGGTCAAGAGGTTGTATTTACATAAAGGTTGTGCTGAGTAACTTTTGGAGAATAGGGAAATAGAACTGTCTAAAGTTACCTTGCATAAAAACCTGGGCAGGTTAAGGAAGAACAGAAGCAAGAATATCTCAGTAAAGAAATCATTGTGAACATTTTCAGGTACTTTAAGGAATACAAAGAGAGAGGAAGTTGTGATTTTATAATGTCTGCGGAGATTTAGGCTGGACAATTGTTGAATATACTTCAGCGAGATTATAATATGATTTGTGCTTATAATTTTGCCGAGCACTTTCCTTCTCACTCCATCAACTATGGCCCTCCGAGAATCTGTAACCAGCACTCTATACGTCGTCCTCAAGAATTCTATTTGCTTTCCAATAGGTTGTTGCTGTCCATAATCTTACAACATTGGTAAATTGGTTTATTATTGTCACGTGTACTGAGATACAGTAAAAAAACTTTGTTTTGCATGCCATCCATACAGATCATTTCATCACATCAGTACATTGAGGTAGTACAAGGGAAAAACAATAATAGAATGCAGAATAAAGTGTTACAGTTACAGAGAAAGTGCAATGGAAAGAGGTGCAAGGCCAAATGAAGTAGATTGTGAGGTCAAGAGTCCATGTCATTGTACTAGGGGACTGTTCAGTACTCTTATAACAGTGGGATAGAAGCTATCCTTGAGCCTGGTAGTGCGTACTTTCAGGTTGTTGTATCTTCTGTCCAATGGGAGGGGACAGAAGAGAGAATGTCCGGGGTGGGTGGGTCTTTGATTATGTTGGCTGCTTTACCAAGGCAGTAAAAAGTATAGCCAGAGTCCATGGAGGGGAGGCTGGTTTCTGTGATGGGCTGAGTTGTGTCCACAACTCTCTTCAGTTTCTTGTAGTCACAGGCGGAACAGTTTCCATACCAACCCATGATGCACTAACCCTCTCAACTTCAGTGTTGTTGATGTAAACAGGAATATGTGCACCGCCACCCTTCCTGAAGTCGAGGTTGTCTGGGAGGCTGGAGTTAATGCGTGCCATGACCAGCCTCTTGAAGCACCTCATGATGATAGATGCCAGAGCCACTGGGCAGTAGTCATTAAGGCACGTTACCATATTTTTCTTAGGTACCAGAATGATAGTGGAGTGGTCTTCTTAAAGAAGTCTTTCAGTCCTTGCAGTCCAGGGCAGTCTTGAGGTCTTGGCCAGAACAGTTGCCATGGTGCATCTGGATAGGATGCTTTTTATGGTGCATATATAAAAATTAGTGTGTGTCAGCGGGGACATGCCTAATTTCATTAGCCTTATGAGGAAGCAGAGGCGCTGCTGCTCTTTCTTGGCCATGGCATCTACATGATTGGACCAGTACAGGTTATTGGTGATGGTTACACCTGGGAACTTGAAGAACTGGCCTCAACACTAGTCCCACTCCTTCACTTACCCTGTACAGGGTAGGAATTTGCTCCATTCCCTACAAAGCTAACCCAAAATTTTGCTCTGTTTTCAAAACCTAGCAAATAGTATCATGGCTAAACTCACGTCTGTCTGTGGAGGACAGACTCCTCCTGAAGATGCTAGTGTTTACTGGAATGGCTGCAGATATGTAAGACTTTTGCCTTGATGGTCTTGCTTCATAACCTTCATGGTTCCTTCAGGGTTCTCCACATCTCTTCTGGAAATGGTCCTAGTGAATTACCGTCTATGGTCTCGGCATTAACATTGTGCACACTGCTTTTTTATTCATCTTATTATAGCTTAATTAGCCCTAAACTTGTGTTATTTTGATATACTGTTACTTTTTTGGAATTCCAGAATAGGTTACCTGCACTTCATCATCCTTTGCAAATATGCTCCCTCTTCTCTCAACTTTCTTTCTGTTTTTAAGTTAAGGATGTGGTAAAAACATGATGTTATACCTTACATTCGATAAGGAGGTTCCAAATAAAAGATAAAGTGTTAGCAATCAGATCAAGAGGATCAGTTTGCTCATGGATCGTTTCAAATTACTCAGTCAGACAGATGTGTCGGAAACAATGAAGGCAGATGAAAATTAGTTCGATGAAAGCATTCCCACAGGAGAATCTGAACTTCTTGGGGGAACGTTGTGCTCATAGAAGCCTGCCTACCAAGAGAAAGAAGATTTTTTTTCTCAATGTTTTGATCTTGAAATGGTAATGGAGAATGTGACACTGCATTGTCTCTAAAGTTCTTCCAGCTCATTAGTCTTTTTACCATGAGTCACAGCAGAACTTTGCTTGCATTTCATTGTTTAGTTCATGACTTTGAGAAGTCTCTAAGCAACCAAGAACTCCTAAGTTCTGGCTTTACATTCATGGTACAGCACCATTCTAGACACAACAATGAAAGCAAGTACACTGTGAATGATAGAAATTCAACTTCATTTTTCTTGTCCATGATTTATTGATGTCAGACAGTAAGATCTTAAAACATAAGAAAGAGAAGCAGTAGGTGGCAATTTGGCCCCTGCCCCTGCTCTGTCATTCAATATCAGGGCTGATCTTTCTCCTCAACACCACTTTCCTGTATTAACCCCATATTCCTTGAATCATTAATATTCAAAGATCTATCAATTCCTCCCTTGATTATACTCCCCAACTAAGCCTCCTCAGCTCTGTTGGGTAGAGAAGCCAAAGGTTCATCACCTTCAGGATGGAAAAAAACAATCTTCTCATCTGCCTTCTGAAAGGTCAATACCGTATTTTGAGACTGTGACCCTTGCTTTTAGGCACCACGGCCAAGGGAAACATTATCCCTGCATCTACCCTGTGAAGCCCAGTAAGAAATTGTATATTTCATTGAGGTCACCTCTCATAAGATAATAGTCCTGCCTCAAAATTCTGTCTGATATACCTTTACTGCACACCCTCTTGCAAGTGTGTCCTTCCTTAAATACTCTTGTACTCAAATCCTTTTGCAATAAAGGGCATTATGCTAGTTGCCATCATAATTGCTTGCCATATGTGCATATTACCTTTCAGTCATCCATGTGCCACTACAGCTAGGTTCCTCTGAACACCAACATCTTTCAATCCCTCACCATTTTAAAAATAATTTGTGTTTCTATTCTTTTATCACAAAAAAACAAGATCCAAAAAAAAACAAGACTCTGTACAATAAAGACCTTGGATCGTCAATGATAGGAATCTAGATTATACTAGTATCACAATGTAGTTTGGAATTTATAGAACATACCAGTGAGTCACCTGTGCATTCTGTGAATTGAGGGATATGGGGTGAATCATAACTTCCAAGGATGGGTGGGCTCTTCTAAGATAGGGTCCGGTTCTGGCTTGATCCTTTGTGGTAAGGCTCTGCCCTTCCCTTGGGCTTTCAGTGACAAAGTGGGATATCTGGAGGGCAGTGGGATTAGGCCTGCAGAACGAGTTCCACATGCAAGAAAGCCAGAAGAGAACCCTAGACAGCTGACTGTCAAATTTTTCACATTCTTTGAAAAACTCTGAATATTTATGACATTGAGAAATATTTAAAAAACATTGAAAGCTATTCAAACACATTCTAAACAAATTCAATTTTTAAAAATTAAATGCATTCAAACAATGTTTTAAAATATCCAATTTAATTAATACTTGCCTTACTCCCTCACATTTCAACCCACTATTAAAAGGAATTGAACAGCTGCTTGTGCTCCGGGATCTTTGTGCAGATTCCCCACTGGGATAGTGGGGAATTATTACACCATTACACCGGTTTACCATTTGTCAGAGCACATTCGGGAATACCACCTTGAGTATAGCGGTGCGGTGTTGGCAGACCATTTGCATTACTGGACCAACAGCCTCAAAAACAGAGCATATGCTCCCAGAGACCTGAGTGAAATCCCAAGGCAACTGTGGAATTTAAATTTTATTAATTTTTTTAAAGAAAGAGACCATAAAATTACCAGATTATTGTTAAAAATTATGGTTCAGAGCAGCTGACAGCATTTAAGAAATGTCTTGATGAATACTTGAATTGCCTTGGCATAGAAGACAATGAGCCATGTGCTGGGAAATAGCATTAATATGGATGGATCTCCACTGGTTGGCGTGAATGTGGTGGGCCAAATGGCTGTTCCCATAGTGTATGGCTCTATCACTTTATGACTGTAACGTCCCTTCAAGGAGGAAATCTTCTGGCCTTACCTGGTCTGGCCTATATGTGACTCCAAACCCACAAAAATGCTCAGGAACAATTGGGAATATGCAATGAATGCTGAACTTGCCAGTAAAGCCCATATCCTGAAAAATGAAAAATAAAATAGAGAAAAAAGCTGATTGCAATTTAGGGACTTATGCAATTGCTTAGATATCATGAAGTTGCTGAAGGCTGAATGGGGAAATATTGGCAGATATGCAAACAAGTTGTGACATATTTTCTTAAAATTGGAGCCTTTGGTTTAACAGATGAATGCACAGCTTGGTGTTGTATAAATTTATTTTGAAGGTAGTTAGAGTATGACATTAAACAGATAAAATAAACCAGAGTCTCTTTCACTGAATGAATGATCTTTATTGAAAAGTCGGTCGGTGTAGGTGCAGAATTGAGTTTAACTAAGTTGTCCTCCAAAATCAAATAGTCCACTGAGATTCAATGTTGAATCTTATTTGTATAGAATTACTGAGGTGCCTGAAAGCTGCAGGTTCTCATGGAAGAGTACATAGGTACACTTCCAGATTTTCCATGTTGCTAATGAAAGGTATGGGGTGCGAAAGTGCATTTGCCAATTTTTTCTTAGTGCATAAGCTTTCCAGATTTATTTTTAGGTATAAGAATTTCTTAACCATTTGCTGTTTACATCTATGGTGGATCAGAAATATAATTTTGTACTTCAGGGTTAAATTTTAAAGTTTGACTGATCCCTAGGCATGGAGACTCGTGTTTATATGAATACAGCAGTGCAAATTTACAGAGGCTTTGGAATTTTGATTGATGGAAGAGAAGTAAGATGAAACAACTGTCAAGGAAAAGATAAATTTTTGACTCTTTTCCCATCAAAAGCATGACACCTCAGTAAATTTTTCATTCTGGTGTTGATATAATTGGAATTCTCCTCTTGTATTTCAACTTGATTTTTTTCACTTCAATACGTGAACCAAAACCTTTGAGCTGTTTCTTTTGTTATTCCTTCATTGTGACAGAAAATCTTCGAAACTTCTTCACAGAGCTACATAAAACCTTTGCAACTACAATACTTCCTTCTTGATTAGAAAAGAGAGTAACCATATTTGGGATTTGGCATATGCAGTGACACATGTGACCCACAATGTTCACAAGATGTATATGTAAGCAGGACAGATACTGATAAACTGCAGCCAGTGAAGTTCTGTCTCCCAAGGTGAGCCACTTTGAGGCACATTCATAACCAAGGTTGGCCTTCTTCCGGATGCATATGTATAACCAAAGATGGGCTGCATCAAGACACAGAGTAAACAGTGATAGGCTTCTGAGCTCAAGATACTGAAGGTTTGCCTGAACATGCAATGCCTTTGTGGAGAGAGAGGGAGGGAGTTTTCCACCAAAACCATTAGATCAAAAGTCACCTTTTATTTTCTCCAATTATAATATTTACAGCATTAATATTTAGTCTGTGCAAATCCCATAAATTTTGATGTGCAACAACATTAACTTGCAGCCATTTTTGTCAGCCCAACAATTATGAGGTGACAATAATATAAAATATACACATCTATATACTCAAAAATTTTGCATTGAACATGTGTCACCATAGGAGTGTTGCATTTAATTCCCATTCTAAGTAACTTAACGAATGTACTCGGTTGAGCTGAGTTAAATAGAGAACCTGTTGCTGATCTGACATAAACCTTGAACTGTTTCAGCACATTGAATACAATTGTACAAATTAAGGAAATAAATGCAAAGAAAGGTAATAAAACATTTCTATTGTATTCACTGGTATTCTTGAATCATTTAGTTGGAACAAATTCTTGCTTTCCCATTATCTTATGATTTATCACTTTCACTTGTACCTACTTGTTCTTTGATATACTCTTCTTTGAAGCATCACGTTCAAGAACAGCTACTTCCCTTCAACCATTTTTGTTCTAATTATGTTTTCTCGTAAAAATTGTATAATTTATATTTAATTTGTTTTTCTTGTGAATGCTGCTTATATGATGCTATGTGCCTGTGATGCTGCTGCATGTAAGTTTTTTATTGCACTATGCATACATGTACTTGTGCAAATGACAATAACCCAACTTTGACTTTGAATCATTGCCTTGCTACCAAAAGAACAAGGTTGGGTGATGGTACTTGAAGTGAGTTTGTAATAACATCCTCACAAGAGAAACAGATAAAGTAACTTTTGAATGCCGTTTCACAAGTGACTTTAAAGGCAGCTCCACAAATCCAAGTTTCACAGGAATGTTGAGCCACCTTGGTTTAATGTTAAAAGGGAACTTGCCTTTAATCTTTTCAATTATACTGCTATTCCTTGTTATCTGGGAAGGAGTTTGAAAACCAGGCAGAGAACTGGCATTATCTTCTGTGCTAGAAATAACTTTGGGTGTTCAATATTCTTGCTGAATTTAAGGCAGGTACTCTGTAACAGATGCAAAAGGTAGTAATAAATCTTACAGTGGGGATTCCTATCATTTACACCCTGGTAAAACTGGATGAAAGGAATACTATTTGTTCCTATCAAAAGCAGAGATCCATAATCAACTTCTCCAACAACAATCATTCTTTAGGGTGAAATTTGCACTTTTTTTAGGTATTAATCTTTTTGGGATTTGAGCCACCATGAGCAAGGCCGATATTTATTTTCCATCCTGTGGTGAAAGTAACATATTTCTTACTGGAACAATCATATAAATTTCTTACTAATAAGGTCTTATCGTAAACCTATCTTCATCTACTGTCTTACTGGTGTGTCTGTACTGACTTATTTTCATTTCTGTGTTCATTCCTAATTGCCCTTGAGCAGGTGGTGGTGAGGCAACTTCTTGAACTGCTGCAGGCCTTCTGGTGCAGGTACTCTGACAGTGCAGCGAGTTCCAGGGTTTACTGCCAGTGACAACAAAGGACCTGTGATGTAGATAAGATTTCTTTATTAGTCACACGTACATTGAAACACACAGTGAAATGCATCTTTACATAGAATGTTCTGGGGGAAGCCCGCAAATGTCACCATGCTTCCGGCGCTAACATTGCGTGCCCACTACTTCCTAACCCATACACCTTTGGAATGTGGGAAGAAACTGAAGCACCTGGAGGAAATGCTCACAGACATGGGGAGAACGTGCAAACTCCTTATAGACAGTGGCGGGAATTGAACCCCGGTCACGGTTGCTGTAATAGCGTTACACTAACCGCTACACTACCAT
>JARFYF010000084.1:42801504-42814695 GCA_030265395.1 Rhina ancylostomus
CTGATCTCCAAGGCAAGATTCCTTCCAGTTACTGCCTGTGTTTGTCCTGAGGAAGTATCCTGACTCCAGTCTTGTATGGGTGTGCCGCATTTGGGTTCTCTGTGACTTTGCTCTGGATCAACATTGTGACAAAAGGAGGTTATCTGGCATGTGGGAGTTTCATGATAATTCATTATTGGATTGGTTTCATGCTGTTGTGGTCAATCTCACTTCTGCCACTTACTGACCAAGTTTAGGGATGTTGGTTATCTGGGTTCAGTTATATTTTCCAGCAGGAGGCTGTTTTTTTTTATTCAGAAGGATGAGTGGGTGGTTTGAAGAGGTGGTAGTGGTGGTGGTACATGGCAAGAGATGATGACTAGAGCAGTGCACCTTGAGAAGTAGTTAAGTGTGGAACTGACTATGGACTAGTTGTGGTGAGTAATGTAGATATGTATTAGGCAAAGCTTGATAGTACATGAGATACAAAGATTATATAGGATATGTTGATTGGTTTAGATGAAGCAGAGGCAGAGTTTTCTCCATAGAACAGATGAGAAATGGCCTCTTTGTGTACTGCACTGTAGTTATTCTCGTCTTGATGTGTTGCAGAATTAAAAGAAATATATAGCCCTGTTTTTTAACTTGAGGGTGAAACTCTCCATGGAAATGTGGGAAAAGAAGTTTGTCATTTATTCTCTGGAGCCTGTTCTGCCATGCAACGATATTGTGGCTATTCACTTTCACAACTCCATGTACCTAGTCTTTATCCCATATGCTTTAGAACCTCTGGTTAACACAAATCTGTCAATCTCATATTTAAAGTTAACAATTGACCTAGCATCAATTGGATGGCAGATTTTGGAAATATGTTGAAGGGAAATTTCCGCAAAAGATTCGGTGTGACAGAAATTCAATTACACTCCCAGGTATTATTTGCAAGTGGGGGGAGGGGGTAATCTTACCTCAGGGGCACACATTGCTTCAAGCTCCTGCCCCGTTCTCACCCTCCCAACAACAGGTCGCTTTCAACGGAATGATAAAGCAGGTCTGTCGTGGATCATGATCTAACTCCTTATATTTAGCAGGTTGGCTACATCCCTGTACTCTGGTCCTTGCTGGTGATGACACCACCACTTGTGGATGCATGTTAAAGTAAATCCAAAACATTCTTTCTTACTTTCCTTGTGGAACTGGAGCTGTGCTTCTGCTTCCCTTTGCCAACATGGAACCTACTAAGCATTCTTTTAACTTATAACAGCTAGGCTTTTTATGTGCTGGAGGTTGCCTGCTAGCTTTGAGGCTGGCTTGTGGCTGTGCATCTCTTGCGCAGGAACATCTTGACAGTGTTAACCAAGTTACAATGACAGGATTGCTATACAAACTCCTGCTCTGAGATTAAACCATACCACTACTCCTGACCCACTCTCCTGTCTCAACTCTTGCATCATTTCCACTCGGGATATTGAGGTATGGGAGATGGAGTGTTGGGTAGGAGCTCAAAATTCATTAGTGCTGCAATCACAAACACTAGCCATTAGTGTTTGTGATTGCAGCATATTGTATGTTGGCTGTAAAAGGCTGACTGTGGCTTTAAGGTTGCTCCCTCATTAATTACTCTCTCGCATGAACAATTGCTGTCTGGTTTGTAGCAGTGGTATGGAGAGGACTAAACAGATATTTTGTTGCTTCTGAGTTAGTGAGTCTATTTGGCTTCACATTCACAAGGTTACGTTCCTTGCCTATGATGATAAGAGTATCTGAACTGTGTCATTTTTTTATTAGGTGCTGTGCAAAGGTTATGTTATTTCTCACAGTGAATGAAATATATATTGGAGGGGTATCCTGGGCTACTATTGTGCAGTCTCTGGAGCCAATTATACATTTTCTACTAATGTCAAATTTTATGAAAATAAAAATTACTATAAAGGAAAATAAAAACATAAATTAACATACCATATGTAAATATTCCAGCAGGGTAATTATTTCAAGCTGATGCAGTATTTTGCAACTAATTTGACTTTAATCTACTTTGCACGTGTTATTTCTGGCTCATTCGCATACATAGTTTATTGCCCAAAGGGCCATTTAGATTCAGATACCATTCAGAGAGACAATCACTTGTGCTGAAGCATCCTTGTTACAAGTGCTGAAATACTGAGATATACCTTTAATGTAAGAAATGGCTATGTTCTCCCAAAATATGAATTCATTAGTTAAGTCAGTGTATTAGAGCAGCCTCGCCCCAGTTTATTTCTTTAGCTAGTACAGTCCCTGTATTGAATGATTCTTTTAAATGATTGCAACACTCCAAAAACTGTGTCCAATTGATATACAATTGTGAAAAGGCCCATTGGAGCAAAGAAGTTAATTATTTCCATTTACCTTGATGGCCTGAAAATGGTTTTGTCCTGCCCTTTTGGACAGGTTGGGACAGATGCTTAGATTATGGAGCAGAGCCATGGGCCCTGCTTATCTCAATAGCTCCAGATCCAAGAACGTTGGAATAAGTGTCCTTCTGGAGAGGAGTCCCACTGATCTCCTGTTCGGCATCAGAGAAAGGTTCCTGGAGTTTGAAGACTAATATTTTGATCCTTTTCCCCCCACGTTTGTTATCCTTAGATCTAAAGAGGGAAATTAAGTGCATGTTATTACCCAGCTGCTTCCCAGAATTGAAAAATGTTTGGTGCAGAATGCTGTACGTAAATAAATCCAGGTATTCGTCTGATCCAGGAGCTAAATAACTTGGATTGATAATCTTTGTCTCCTAATATTTCTAAATAGAAGATGTACAAACAAAATAGTCAAATGTACATTGATCCATTGGTGTGTTTTAAAATGCTTTATTATATTGCACCAGTTGTTCTGATACAATGCAATAAATCTCTCTTTATTATGCAGTTGTGCTCCACTTATTTCATTACAACTCACAACAAGGAGATTGTACCAGATGGAAATGCTTCAAATTACTAGAGCAGAGCCATTTAATTTTACACGCTACTGGCAGGAGATTATATTATCTTTACATATGAAGCCTGCTTGTATTGTACTTATTTTACCAGCAGTGAAATGATTACAATAGCATAGAAGGGGCATATATCAGACTTGACTGAGAAGTCAATACATTTTTATGTTGTGAAGCCATGGTAATTCATTTGCAGTATAGATACTGACCCCTAAATCAATGTTTTTTTTGTTTTATTCATTAGTGATTGTTTTAAAAATTCAATATTTTTGTAGTGTGTACCAACAACTCTTACTTATCAAGCCACTGATAGGCAACACAAGGACAGATGTGATAAGCCATTTAGCATAACCAAGCACAACCATTTAGAAAGCTGCACTGCCTCCCTCAAATAATCTGACTGCCTCCTGAATGCTCCAGAGGATTTGCTTCTGCTTCCTGACCTGGAAAACCCTTCTATATATTCATCATTCTTTGCCCCAATTTTGCAAGATTTGCAAAATCTGTTGTGACTGCTTTTAAGGGTATGAAGTGATAGAGGTGTGCTCGGTGTCAGATATAGAGTTTCTACAGGGATTGCTGGATCTTCCAGTGCAACTTTGATGGAAACCACCAAAGAAAAGGTGTGAATGACAATTTAATCTGCTTCCTTGGGATTTCTGCTGATTTTCCATTGAATTTTTTCCAGAAACTTTGGAGACCCTCCATTGTGTTCACTGAAAATTGCAAGTCTAATTATATAGATATAATTACAGTAATAATTGAAGGAAATGTGTGCAATGGAATAGTGGAGCACAAATGAACAAAAAGGATTGTTACTATTTTGGATCCTGTCCAGATCACACCAGGAATACGATGTATAGTCTGTTCAACTATCATATGAAAGATAATTCCAAACTTGCAAGGATACTAAGATGAGCAATAAAAACAATTCTGATTATGAAGAGTTTAAGGATTCAAGGAAATTATCTGTTTATTTGAAAAAAAGATTTAATTGAACTTTTCAAAGTTGTGAAAGAAATCAAAATTCAGAAAATCTATTTATTCCAGCAAAAGGTGATTATTATTAGATGATACAAGGTAAAATTACGAAGTAACACAGTATGATATAAAATATACAGCACAGAAATAGGCCATTTGGCACAATGAATTAATGCAGCTGTGTATGTTCTACATAGGACTCCTTCCATTCTATATAGATCATCCTCAGCTTTAAGCATATTTTCATTTCCTCCTCTCCTGTAAGCTTTGAGTTTGTTGAATGTCCAGGCTATTTGTCCCAACCATATCCCATGGCAGTAAGTTCCAACCCCACTCTGAAGAAGTATTTCCTATTTTCCCTTTCAATTTCATCAATGGCCAGAGTCAGCAGTTCCATTTGGCATTCAGCAGGGTGGAAATCTGAAGTGTACAAAGTGCAGACTAACCAAGCAACAGCCTGATGAATCATATCGTGCTGACAATGTGCCAGACTCCTCCATCACGATCCTTGGGTACATCTCAACCTAGCAGAACAGACACATTACAAGTGGCAGTGCAGTGGTATACAAGCAGCAGAATATGGCCCCAGGAGTCCTCAGCATCAACTCCCAACCCCATGGAATCTCATGAGATCAGGTCAAACATGAGCTGGAAAACTTCATTCTAAATCCCACCTACCTTTCATCCTCAGCTGATGAACTAGTGCTCCTCTGTATTGAACAACACCTGGAAACAACATTGAAAGTCGCAAGGACACAGAACGTACTCTTGGTGGAATCCAGCACCAAGAGTTACTTGGTAGGATAAACGTAGATTGAGTCCTGAAAGGCATAGCTCCAGTCTGGATCCGGTGCAGGTATTGAGAGAACCAGCAAAAACAGTAAGCCTACTTGATTTCCTCCTCACTAACCCACCTTTTGCAGATGCATATGCCTGTTGCAGAATTGGTTATGGTGAACATCACTCGGTGATTCTGAAGACAAAGCCTGGTCTTCATACGCAGGAGACTTTCTTTTGTGTTTTGTGGTACTGCAGTCATGTTAAATAGTACCTCAGAACTGGATATCCATGAGGCATTGTGGACAAACAGTGCAACAGTGGAAATGTACCCCACCACAATCTGCAACCTCATGGGACCAGGAAACATCCCAGCTATGATAGAAAACATTCATACTCCAGAACTAGCTATGCCTCTGGGCAAATTGTTCCAGTGCAGTTTACAACCCTGATATTGGAAAAAAAACAGAAATGTTTAATATTTTGTAAATGTTGAGAGGTCACGGCTGTCTTTGCACACAAGTCACTGAATGCTGACACAAATTTGCAGCAGGCAATTGGGAGGGTAAATTGTATTTTGGCCTTTATTGCAAGAAGATTTGAGTACAAAGGCAAAAGTGTCTTACAACAATTATATATGGCCTTTGTGAGACCACTGCTGGTGTATTATGTACAATTTTAGTCTCATTAAACAAAGTATAAACTTGCTATAGAGCGAGTGCAGCAAAGTTTCATCAGACTGGTTTCTGGGATGACAGATCTATGAGGAGAGGTTGAGAAGGCCAAGACTCTAATTTCTGGAATTTAAAAGAATGAGAAATGATTCTTTTGTTAAATAAAAATTCTTAGAGAGCTCAACAGGGTAGAAACAGGAATAATGTTCCCTTGGTGAGAGTTCAAAACTGGAAGTCATAAACTCAACATGTAGGGTTGCTGATTTAGGACTGAAATGAGAAGACACATCTTGTTTCTGAGAGTGGTGAGTCTTTGGAGTTCTCTACCTCAAAGGGCTGGAGAGGTTCAGCTATTGATTACATTCAAAATAGAGATTGATAGATTTCAGGATATTCAACAAATCAAAAGGTATGGGGATGTCAGGCAAATGCTGCTGAGGTAGAAAATCATCCACGAATTTGTCAAATGGCAGAACAGGCTTATTGGGCTACACTTATTTCTTATGTTTTTACCTACCAATAATGCAGAATGTTGTCCAGATATCCTGTTTACAAAAGGCAGGACAAATTCAATCAGGCTAATTTTCAACCCATCTGTCTACTCCATCACTGGAAAAATGATGGAAGATGTGATCAAGAATACTGTTAAACAGTGCTTACTCATCAGTTGTCAACTCACTGGTGCCCATTTTGAGTTTTGCCAGGACGACTTGCCTCCACATCTCATCGCAGTCTTGGTCTGAGCACGTACCAAAGAGTGGAATTCCAGAGGTGAGATCAGAGTGACTGCCTTTGATGTGAAGGCAGCAGTTGACAAGAGTATGGCATCAAGCAGCCCTGATAAAACTGAAGTCCATGGGCATTAAAGGGAAAACACCCCAGTGGTTGAAATCATACCTTGTCCAAAGGCAATTCATTATGGTTGCTAGAGTTCAATCAACTTGCCACTGTAGGGGTTTCTCAGGGAGGTCCCAGGCCCCACAGTCTTCAGTTACTTTGTTTAATGGACTTCCTTCCATCATGAGATTAGAAGTGGGCATGTTTGCAGATGATGGTATGATGTTCAGTTCCATTCGCAACTCCTCAGCAAATGAAGTAGCACTTGACTGCACACAGCAAGACCTGGACAAAATTCCCTCTATAAATTGCACACAGGAGTTGCAATGTTTGCATCTACTAAGTGCATTGCAATTACTTGCCTGGGCAGCTCTAAAAACAACCCCCAAAACTGCGATCTCTCCCACTGAGCAGGATAAAAGCAGCAGTGCACAGAAACACACCACCTCAGGTGGCCCTCTAAGTTGCACACCATACTGACTTAGAAACCTATTGGCATTCCTTTATCTGCACTGGGTTTTGTGGAACAACTTCAATTGGAGGAGTTCAATGCTTCAAGAAGCTGGCTCACCGCTTCCTTCTCAACAGCAATTAGGAATGGGCAATAACTGCTGACCTTGCCAGTGGCACCCATTCCCTGAAAAATGAATAAATAAAAGACACTGTGTCAGTCCTCAGTCCATTGCTGGACTCTGCATGGTGTTCAAGGGCAGGATTCCATTTTGCTGGGATAACCTTGCATTATTCTGGGGAATTGCTTCTCAGATATTACACCAAGTCGGATCTAAGGCAAAATCAGAATTTGCATTGATTTGTACACTACTTCCAACCTGGAGTTTAAAAAGGGAAAAGTTAAGTCTTTTTTTAAAACTTATTTTCATTTATTTTGTTGTTTTATTTATTTCAATGTTTAACTCTTTTTTAATCAATCTATTTGTTAATTTAAAAAATCTTATCATTGCTATATTTTAAATAATATTTTAAGTAATTTTAATAGATTTTTAAATGTTTCTGAATATCTGTCCCCTGCTTTTCCCTCTTGTTAGAGGCTGTCAGGGGTTCCTGGAGTTAGCTTTGAGGTGTCAGGAGTGAAGCTACTTGTCATAAGTTGTAGTATTTGCATGGCCTATCTGAGGCCTAGACACCTACATGGCCTGCTTCTGCCTCATAGCCCAGCCCAGCTTCCAGGGATGGATAGTGAGTTCATCTGGTCCAGGTAAGCGTAATCAGACAGGGACTTCAAACAGATAGTGGACCAGCATTGGACATAATTTTTTACACTTTCTCCAGTCCTCAAGTTTTTTTTTGTGAAAACCAGAACTGTGCACCCGACTGCATTCTTGAAAAGTTTGACACAACTTCAGTTCTTTTCGAATTTTGTAGCCCTAGAAATAAATCCCTGTGACCTGACCTATGATGTTTCTTTCAATTGGATGTCAAATGCTGGAAATCTGAAATAAAAATAAAAAATGCTGGAAAATCTCAGCAGACCAGATCTAAGATGTTAACTCTCTTTCTCTTTCCCTTTCCACACTTGCTGCCTGGCTCGCTGAATATCTCTAGCATTTTCTCAGAGTCGTACAGCGTGGAATGCTAAACATCAAGCACCTATTTACACAAATCTACGCTAACCCTTTTTCACTAACCCTTTCTCCCCACCTTCCCATCAGCACCCCCAGATTTTACCACTCAAATATACAAATGGCAGTTTGTAAAGGACAATTAACCTACCAACCAGCATGTCCTTAGGATGTACGAGAAAGACAGAGACCCAGAGGAAACCCATGTAGTCTGTTTTCATGTCATGCTTCCTTCAATGATTTGTTCACATAGAGCCATATTAAAATGTACTTACCAGTTAACTACTGACCTACAAGTTTCCTATTGTCTTTTTCCATTCTGAAATATTTTTCCTATGTGCTGGCTGGAACCTCCAGTTTGTTATCACCTGCAAATTCTGATGCTGAATTTCTTTTCTTGAAGTCCAAATCATTAATGTAAAACACCAGTTACATGGCATCTTACTGCATTACTGATGTGTCTTCTTTCCACTCTCTCTTTAAAGAATTCTAAGTTAGGATATACCTAGATCTTTATGATGCAAACATTAAAGATGCAAACAAAAAAACAAGAAACATTTTAATAAATACTAGATGACAATTTAAACTAATTAACGAGGCAATTTGATTTAATTAAGAAAAATATTGTGGTGATCTGCAGAGATAATAAATTGGTGAGTTTCGACAACCTGGTCAACACAGTCTTAAAATAAGGGGTTAGCCATATAGAGCAGAAATGAAGAGAAATTTATTCACTTATTTTTACTAAGAGGACTGTGGAAACTCAGTCACTAATTATATTCAAGATAGATATCTGTAGATTTTCATATATATATTAGGGGAAATCAAGGGCTGTGGGTTTAGTATGGGAAAGTGATGCTGAAGCAGAAGATCAGCTATGATCTTGTTGAATGGGAGAGCAGGGATGAGGGACCAAATGGCTTGCTCTTGCTTCTGTTTCTTATGTTCTTGTGCTCTTTCACAGATGTGACTTTCTTACATCTTAAAAATGCCCTGACCAGGAACTGATCTGAATATTCATTTGCTTAGTTCCAAACACATAACTCTAAATATTTAGTTACATAAAATTTTAACAACACCAAAACATAAAACGTTTACCTTCAGTACTGAGCAGCAGAAAATAAAAACATCAGGTTGCTCTTCATTGCACGTTACTCATGCTGAGAGCTCTCATGGGCTAGGAATGAATTTGCGATGTATATTAGGAAACCGTGAGTGTGTACACCGGCTTCACAATAATTTTAGCATTGTATTATTAAGATGAAGCAGCCCATGAGGTATGTGTCTCACTGATGAATCAAGCTGCATTTACATTTGTAATTGGTTTAGGTTACGGATGTCAGGAGAGGACAGCAGATTCAATTTTACAGGATGAATAAGTATTTGATTTCTGATTTGAAGGTATTAAAATATATTCGTAGCTGCAAACCAACAAGTTCTATTGTTACTGTGGATGGTGAACAGAAGGCAGATATCGTGTTCCTGTAAAGGTAATGATACAGTGGCACAGCTGGTGGCCCTGCTGTCTCTCAGTTCCAGCCATCTGGGCTCAATCCTGACCTCTGGTGCTGTGTGTGTGGAATTTGTTCATTCCCCCTGTGACTGATGGGAATGTGGGGAGTATAAAATGGGCCAGTGTTTGGATTTGTGTAGAAATAGATGCTTGATGGACAGCATGGATCCAGTGGGCAGAACGGCCTGTTTCTGTGCTAAATCTCACTCTGAATGTATTCTGTCTTCCCTCTCCGGTGAAGATCTCTGGAGTATTCCGTAATTCCCAGGAGTGGATTATTTAGTGCTGTGCCATCCAATATAATGCAGAAAAAGTCAGGCTGAATGACCCACTGCCTTTCATTCCTACTCACTGCCCAGTACAAAAGTCCTGCCTTCCCTATAATTCCTTGCTTTGTGCACAGGGTGACATAGCCTGGAAACCTAACCTGTTTCTTTGCCTTCCCCAGTACAGTTGCTGCCTCAGGAACACACAAGAGAGGGCGAGCTTTGGGGCAATGACAGAAGCCTGCTGAATGATTTTGTGGAAAGAGTGAAACTAGTATTGGGGTCCCATCATTCTCCTCTAGCTTCATAATATCTTACAGCCGCAGTTCAGTCGAGCCTTAAAAATGAACTAGCTCCTCATAAATTTGGGCTCTTTCCCACACTGTGTGTGGCCGTCCTTCAGCAGCCACAGCTGGTGCCTCACAGTGAATTTCCTTCTTCAGCACTTGTAGGCCTTCTATTAGTTGCACAGATCTATCGAAGAACCCACACTGAACTGACATTGATCCCTTATCCAGAAAATGGGGAAGAGAGAAACTCAGCCTGGCCTCATGGAACTGTGAGAAGTGCAAATACTTTATTCCCTAGACTAATATGTTTGTTTTACAATTCGCCTCTCATGGGTGTATCCTGTACTCACAAATCTATTAAATCCACGTCTATTAGAACTGTTATTTATCAGCCCAGTTGCTGAATTGGAATAATTAGCTTCTGAATCTTTTCCACCCTATTATTCTGTTTTTCCACTTTCTTGGTCCATTCTGACTTTCTCTTCTTTCTTTCAAAGGAATTTTAAGTTATTTTTAAATATTTTGGTTTTGATCTGAACATTCAGTTAAGTAGCCAGAGATGAAACTTTACCTACCTCAACTTGATATAGTGGGTTTTAAAGTGCATGAATTGTATGGTGTTTTGAGAACATATGATCAGTATTCAGTCACCAAGCAACAACATTTGTTAAATCAAACAACAATGGAGTAGAATCTTCTTTGATATATCCACCTGCATAATCGTGATCTGGAATGTTGCTTAATCCTTTGACATTCAATGGCATATCCATCACTGAATCCTCCATTATTAATATCCTGGAGGTCACTATTGACCAGAAAGTCAAATAGACCACATATATACCATGTTTGCAAGAGCAGGTCAGAGGCTGGGTATCCAGTAGTGAGTGACTCACCTGATATTCCAAAGCCTTTTCATTAACTACAATGCACAAGTCAGGATCGTGATGGAAGACTCTCTTCTTGCCTGGATGAGCACAGCACCAAGAACTCTCAAGAAGCTTGACACCATCCAGGACAAAACAGGCTACTTGATTGGCACCTCATCCATCACTCTAGACTTTCATACACCTACCATTGGCACACAGTGACTGCTGTGTGCAACAACTGCAAAATGTACTGCAGTTATTCATCCAGGCTATACTGACAGCATCTCCCAAATATGTGATCTGTACCACCAGGAAAGGAAAGGGCAGTAGGTGCATGAAAATGCTCCACCACGTGTTTTCCCCTCCAGGTCACATGCCATCCTGACTTGGAAATAATTGCCTGTCCTTCATCATCACTGGGTCTAAATCTTTTCCAATAGCATTGTGTGACTACTTTCAGGAAAGTGGTTCAGCACCACATTTTCAAGGTCAATGTGGGAAGGTCCTGATACAGGATCTCAACCTGAAATGTTGACAATTCCTTTACCCCCACAGATGCTGCTCAACTCATTGAGTTCCTCCAGCAGTTTCTTTTTTTCATCAGATTCCAGCATCTGCAGTCTGTGTCTCCAATAATGTAAGGGTTGACCAGCAAACTCCCATAAAGATAACAAACTAATCTAACAGCATCTCTAAATGAGATTGCAAATCCTTTCCATAAGTGAACTATTTTGTGGAATGAATCTTCTGATTAGGAATAAAAAAAATAGAAAATACTGGAAAACACTCAGCAGGCCAGGCAAGATAAACAGAGTTAACTTTCCAGGTCAGAGAACCATCATCAAAACTTCTGATTAGGAAATGACTTGGCCCTGTTTGTTTGGAGCCACTGGACAGAAGTAGCATTATCCCAGCTAGTGTTGACTGGGTCACATAAAATTCTCCGAGTTGATAAACTACTATTTTAACTCAGTGAAATCAACTTGTATTGATTGTAATTTTGGATAAGGCTGACTGAGGAAGGTAAAGAGTCTAAAGGAAAGGTCACACACGAGCTCAGGAATTCTAGACTACATACAAAAATGGTATCCAGGTGGTTAATTTCTGAGATACTAAAATCAAACTTTTTACCTACTGGGTACATAAAAATGCTAAAAATCCACCCCCCCCCCAATATCTCAATATATATGTTAATCCCAACATACTGGATGTTATCTAACAAAAGCACTTAAGAACTTCTTGATTGACCAAACCAGTTTAATGTTTCTATCTAAGCTTCTCTCACTTGCTGTCCTTCTCCATAGACATGTTTGTCACACTCCACTTCTATGATCTTTTTTCTCACTTGAAGTTATGAAGTATAAATGGTGAGACTACACCGAACGTGATTCTATAAAATGTTTAATCTCTTCTCTGAGCTAGACTTGCCTTTGGAGGATTTGGCTCACTGGGAAAGAAAGAACTGATAGGTATTCACCTGGGCAGCTTCAAACTTATGTGTAGGTGATGTGCACTTGAGAGGAATGGACCTGCAGGGCCTGAAGAGATTGATGGGCAGGTGCATCAGGAATGACATTAGGGGTAAGAGTGGCAGGTCAGTAGAACAACAAAAGGGATGAGCAGATAGACCAGGGATTAAAGGATTGTAGAGGAGCAGACAGAGAGGTAATTTTTCTTTCTTATGTTCCATGAGGCTATATAAATAGAGGGATGAGCTGAACAGAAGCTGACGGGCAGATAGCAGGGCAGAGCAGGAGGTCATCATGAGGTGAGAAAGTTACATAGGGTCACAAAGGGTAGGAGGTACAAAGGGAAGTACTTTTGAGCGGAAGGATTGTTTGTTATTTAAATTTTCTTTCACAAAGAAGCCAAGAGGTCAAAAGTCCTTTACATAAAGTTAGAAGCTTTGGAAACAATACATTTTCTTCTTCTGAGGCTGTTCTGCAGAATCAGAGTGACTTGTTCCGAAAGTTCTGAGGTGACTAATGAGTCCAAGGTAGGATCTCTTAGAAATATTTTCACTGCTCATCTGGAAATAGCTTGCTGTGATAGTGTTCAGGGTAGAGGACCTTGTACCAGGAACCTGGTGCTAAATACATGGACAACAATATGGCTTGCCTACTAGAGCTGGCTGATGGTAGTGTGAGTCTTGATGCTGGGGATAATGACTAAGGAGAGGGTGCAAATATTAATTTGCCTTTTCTTGCCAGAGGAATTGAAAGATTTTGCAAAGACAGTATGTATATGTGCTCACTCAGAGGCTGACTTCTAAACCGTGGTTGAGATGTAAGAGAGGATCTTCCATACATTAAACATCCAGACGACAAAGGTCCTCTACCAATCTGCACCCTGCTGCAAAATACTGCCACTGGACAATCAAGGTCCACAATGCTGGTCAATAACGATCAGTTCCCATAGCCTGGGAGCCACCTCTCTGCAAGGGCAGGCATTGATGATGGAATC
>JARFYF010000084.1:42830749-42841439 GCA_030265395.1 Rhina ancylostomus
TAGTGTCATTCTGGACTGACTAATTTACCATCTAATTTGTTACATGGCAGCTTGCCTCATAAATACTAGAATGTTGCATTCTGAGAAAATGTTGCATTTTACATTTCCTGCAGAAAGTTTTTGTTGTTTTCTTTATCTACATTCATATCTTTAATTCTTCCTTGCTATTTTGTTTCATGTTTTTGATTTCTTTATTGTGTTAAATTCAAATTAATGTTGGGACAGATGTTTCTTTTGCTTATCTGTGGATATACCGTTAGAAAAATTTGAAGGCCAGAATCAGAAGCAGTAAGACATTGGACTAGATTTTAAAGATTTGATGTAAATCACAAAGCATGATTAAATGTGTTTGGTTTCATGATTTGCTTTTACTTTTATATGCCATTAAGGAATAGAGTTTGGCACATTTCAGGACTGATGGCTGAGATCCATTGAAACGATAAATCTATATCTACCTTTTGCTGTATCTGAGTCTATGACAACTTGCTTACACAAAATTAAAATTGGCATAAGAGTTTAAGGCATATGCTTATGGATGGCTCTTTAGTCCAACTAACATCAAATGCCTAGCTGTCACTTGAATGAAACTCATCAGTGGCCCATTATCATGCCCCTAGGCATCAGGAGCTATTTCTGCCATTAAAACTGCCACAGAAACAGCAAAATGCCAGGATGAATTTACAGCATGCAATTATTTTTCAGCAGTCTTTATGAAATGGGCCAGTTGTTAATATGTCATAAAGTCCAATCAGCACTGATCTTAATCGATTATCTGTGTGAGCTAACCCATCTTTTGAGAGCCATTTTGGAAGAAAATGTGATGGAAAATAATGAACAATTTATGAAATGTTCTTACAAACAATTCAATGACATCAATTTCTTATTTATGTCATAGCTTGCAAGAGATTAAAAGAAATATATGTTCAACATACAGTCGACAACTAATCTTGAAGCCAAGAGTTTCTTCTTAGATGTGGGATTTTACTTTAAGGCTAATAGTTTTCAAAAATGCATATGCAAGTTCATTTACTATTTCTGTCCAAAGTGATATAATGTTAACCAGGTAGCATTGGAATGCAATTCTTATAGTAATAAAGATGTAAGGGTACATGATAACATGAATTTCTCTAACATGTTGAAGGATTTTGGCAGATACATTTGAATTTCTTTTCCAAGTGAAACAAAACTTTCAAAGCACAGGACCAGGAGGAATGAGCATATTTTAACATACGAAGTACAAAAGTTTGAAAATATTCTAACTCTTTGCCTTCCTTGAATAACTTAGGGTACCATTATTAATTTGAAGGTATGTCTTTAGAGAGAAGAAATGCTTAAAGCAGCATGCTACCTAATTCCATTATATCTCATGAATGTTGCACTTCCATTCATTTTATAAAGAAGCATTATTAACAAATTATAATACGTAGCCCTGACCATGGAAACTATAATAACTTTGAAGAATATGCTTCATAAATACTATCGTCATTCATTTATTCAACCACAAACTTAATTACTGTGCATGGTAAGTTAGCACCAGAAATCTGATGTGGAATTAACAATCTTTTTATATTATTTCAGAACTTGTACCAGAATAGGTTTCTGGGTTTGGCAGCCATGGCATCGCCTTCCCGAAACTCTCAAAGCCGACGGCGATGCAAAGATCCCCTTAGATACAGCTACAACCCTGAGCAATTCCGCAACCTGGCTGTCACCATTCCACGTGCAAACAGTGACACGAACCTGGTGAATTCAGGAAGTCGATCCACCCTGATGGTCAGCAGCTCCCGTTACACCATTGGCCAGTCACAGGACCTCATCATTTGTTGGGACATTAAAGAAGAGGTTGATGCTGGGGATTGGATTGGCATGTATCTTGTAGGTAAGGCTGATTTTTTTTATCATTAATTAAGTACCTTGAGGATTTGTTTCTGATTATGTGCAGTCAGAATGTGCAGACAGTTATTGATCCTTTGTTTACATATTTTCATTTTATGTAAGATTTCTAAATATCTTGCAATAACATGATATCATTAAATTGCAAAGGAAAGTGGTACTGAGGTGAATAATTAGTTGAGATCTTATTAAATGGCAGAGCAGGTGACAAGGGCCAAATGCCTAAACCTGCTTCTGCTTCTTATGTTCATGAATAGATAATGAACTAACTTGAAAACGATAAAGATCACTTATTCCAAGCATGTCTTTGCTAGCTTTCCAATTAATTTGCATATTTCATAAAAGAATTAAATATTATGTAACATGGTATTGCTCAAAGAACACTGATAATTTTTTTTGAAGAATAATGTATTCTGCCTTAGAAATTGATGCCATTAATTTCCAAGTTCTCCTAAATGCCTGCAAATCAGTGGAAACCTGGGAGGAATGGAGGAGTGATATGTGTGGTCACCAAGAATGAATATAACTTAAATTTCCTACCAGAATGACTGTGTCACTAACACTGCCGATATAATACATTTATATTGACCACAATGGTCTCTTTCTTACACTGAGCTTCCACTGAAATTAAGGCAGGAGATTAGGAAATCCCTTGCTAATCCTATCCTGATTGTTTATCTTGACTTTAAAACCTCTTGCTTTTTTCCACTATTTAAGTTTATAACCCATCACTGCCATTCACCATTCAACAGTATAAGAAAGCCAATGTCATTTACTTTTCAACAACTGTATTTCTTCATTCGATGCCAACCATATGTTATCTAGAAGTAGAGTATACCTTGCAACTTCCACATTACTGTGCCTGAATCACTATTATTTGAATGTAGGTCCTATATTTGGATTCTGCATGATAACATTGTAATATTCTTAAAATCACAGTGCTGAACTGTTAAGTTTCTATTTGTCAGTTACACGTATTATATTGAATTGTGAGTTGAACTCAAAAGGCCATTGGTCTGGATTGAATTTTTCCAGGCTAACATTTTCTTGCCCCTTTCAGGAAAATTCCACTGTCCAGTCGAAATAATAAAGATAAAGCCTGTGATTTTTATGTTGATGATTATCAGTCAAAGCTAAGTGATCTGATAAGCAATATGGGTCTGGCCTTGCAAGATAAGATGAAGCTAGAATTATACACTGGCCTTTGTTCATTGTGAATAACCATTTTTGAAGACATTTAAATCTGGGTGCAATCTTAATTCAAAACTGTTCACAAACAGTTTCCATGCTGTATGTCTCTGTGACTCTAAAACAGCTGGCCATTTCAGTTCCTATTAATTAAATCTCTTGAAATGATTAGCACTCATTGCTGACCTTGAAGAAAGTTCCCCAAAAGTGATCCAGAGATCTCTGTGAAGAGAACAATCCCCTTCTTCAATACCTGCTACTGTCAGGCATCTGTTCAAAGGGAACATAAAGAAGGCCACAACTGAGATATCAACAAATTGACTTAGCAGCCAACCACATTAAGGAATTTGCATAAACATTATACCAGGACCTAAAACTAATTTATAATTAACTCATTACTTATTATACAATGTGCTAATTAAGATTGGAATATACACAGTTTACTAAGGTTGAAGCTGAAAAGGCATAAGGGCCTGTCCAGATGAAGGGTCGCAATCCAAAATGTTGACTGTCCATTTTCCTCCACAGATGCTGCCTGACCCGTTGAGTTCCTCCAGTTCTTGTTTATTGCTCCAGATTCCAGTATCTGCAGTCTCTTGTGTCTCTGAAAAGTAGAAAATTTTAAAAAATCAAACTACTACTTTCATTTTAAAATCTCCTTATATTTTGAAAAATTAGCTGAGGGAATTACAATACACATACATGAACTAGTTTTAAAACCAGGTTGTTTGACAAGCAGTAATTAAAAACTTACTTTGACCTCATGTATGTGTAGGACTTTCAGAGATCTTACAGTATGACTAATTACATAATAACTTAAATATACTTAACTTCAAATGATGTCTTTTGATTTAAGTCAAGACTATTGCAAACAGAGCAGCCTATGGAGAGGTCCTCAATTAATGACACTAACATCTGGATTTTTGTCTGTTCAATGGTGTAATAATGGCAGACTCCATCATAACTAATACAAAACCTGAGCCTTTATATCCGTTTGTTTGTGTTACTAGTGCTCCATTTTTTGGATCATTAACATCTAAATTCAAATCCCACACTGCAACTTGAGTATTATCTCTGGACTGAAACTCTAATGAAATATGGAGGGAATATTGTGTTGTTTGTATCTTTGTTCAAAATGTTAAAAGGATGATCCATCTCTCTGTTCTGATGGTTCAGGTGGGTGTTAGAATCAAAGGGGATTTATTTAAACTGGACAGCTGCAGCGTGGTTAATTAAGAGCCACTTGAAGATTGTGGGTGGGCAGTTGAGTTGGGGGAGGAATGGTTCTTACATGCTTTGGGTAACAATGAGCATATCTACTTCAATGTTGCTTCAGTCACAGTTTCTGATCAGGTAGGAAAAGGGAATACATTTAGATTTTCAGGAAGTGTTCAACAAAGTGTCTTTTAAAATTTTACATCTCCTTCTCATCCCCTACAACTGCACTCTACTCCATTCTTAACTCTGAAGAAATATTAGGGCCATCATTATCCTTTGTGCAGTAAACATCTGTGGTTTAGGAGATTCTGGGTAACATTCTTCCTGAACAGGCAATTAACTAACAATAAAGCAAACAGCTTAATTAATCATTCATCACATTGCTCCCAGTGGAATCTTGCTTCACAAATACTGCAGTGGGCTTAAGTTGAAATCCTATTTGCCCATGAACTTCTCGAGGATCTGCAGGAGGCCAGCATAGCTACTGGTGTGGTCTGGTTTAATTGCAAAGTCAAGGTTTAATTGCAAAGATTCTGGCTAGTTCACGATGGGGAGCAGTACTATTTAATTTCTCCTTCACATTTTCAAAAAATACATAAAATCATTGATTAGAAGATATCTTCAGGACAACGTGCCCAAAATAGAGACCAAATAATGTTTTCTAGATGGTAGAATTTAAATTATGCTTATTTTTACCATTTGTTGACAAAAATGTTCCTTAAAAAAATTAACATGAAATTATGTTAAGTAAAGATTAATATTCCAGTACTCAATAAAGAAGTGAATATCATAATATGATAGATACAGCACAGAAGGAGATCATCTGGCCTATTGTGTATGCACTGGCTCCCTACCAGAGAAACTTTCTAGTTCCATCCACTTGATCTTTCTCTGTAACCTTGCAAATTTACCTCTGCTATATATTTATCCAATTCCCTCTTGAAGGTGACAATGGAATCTGTCTTCACCACATTTTCCTCTTGTCACTCTTAATTTCTTTTCCCATTTATTTATACCTGACAGCTATAGTCCTTGACACCTTCACCAACGGGAACAGTTTCCCACTATCAATCTGTCCAGACCCCTCATTATTTGATTTACTTTGATCAAATCTCCCATCAGCCTTCTCCAAATAAAACAGTTCCAGCCTCTCTAGCCTACCATGCAACTGTAGTCCCTCATGCTAGATGATATTCATATATGTCTTTTCTACTGCCTTCATCTACTTCCAATAATGTGGCAAACAGAATTGACCACAGTACTCTAGATAAGGCTGGACCAGTATTTTATAAAGGTTCAGCATAACCTCCCTGATTTTATGCTCACTGTAAAAGTCCAAAATTATGTATGCCTATTTAACTATTTTTTCAACCTGCCCTGCTACTTCCGATAATTTGTGCATAAGGTCCCTTCACCCCTTTTAGAACAGTATTCCATGTGGCCTATCTTCGTTCTTTCTACCAAATGTCATCACCTCACATTTCTCTGCATTGTTCACCTCCCATGCATCTGCCAATTCCAGCAGCCTGTTCATATCTTGCTTCAATCTGTCACCATCTTATCCGCAGTTCATAATACTGCCAAGTTCTGTGTCATCTGCAAATTTAGAGAATGCAGCTTGCGTCCCCAAGTTTAGGTCATTAATATAAGTCAAAAAGAGGCAAAAGACCTTAACACCAGTCCCAGGGGATTGCCAACATACACTTCCCTTCAGTCAGGGAAAACAACCATTCACCACGACTGTCTGCTCTCCATTAATTAGTCAGCTTGATGTCCATGCCATCTGCTTCAACTTTGCTGCGAAGTCTGTTGTGTGGCAATGTATCAAAAGTCTTCTGGAAGTCCACGTACACCACACCGACTACATTACCCTCATCAACTTTGTTGTTGGCTCATCAAAAAATTCTGTCTAATTAATTAAACTTGATTTTCCCTTAACAAATCAGTGTTGGCTTGCCTTAATTAATCCATTTTTCTCCAGCTGACAATTTATCTTGTTCCAGATCTGTGTGTCCAAAAGTTTTAACACCACCAAGGTTAAACTGATTGGCTTGGTTGTTGCTGGCTTATGCTTATACCACTTTTGAACATGGGACTGATATTTGCTTCAATCCTCTGACACAACCCCCATATCCAAAATTCATTGTTGGATTATAATCAGTGTACCTGCAATGTTCTCCTATGTTTTACTCAGAGTCCTGGGATGTATCCCATCTGGTCTTGGTGACTTACCCACTTTAAGTTCAGCCATCTCTAATACTACTGTGCTTTCAATTTTTAATGGATACAATATCCCAACTATCTCCTTCTTCACTACTCTTTTGGAAATACCCTCTTCAGTGGTGAAGTCAGAAACAAAGTACTCATTTAGTACCTGAACAGTGCCCTCAGCATCCGTGCACAAGTTTCCATTTTTGCCCTTAATGAGCCTGACTTCGCCATGCACCACCCTTTCTATATTATTATGTTTATAAAACATTTCAGGATTCTAATTTCTGTTGGTTGCTCACCTTGCCTCCCACACACTCTTTGCCTCTCTTATGTTGATTTTAATCTCCTCTATGATTCTTTTATAATCGGTCTGATTCTCGCTTATACTTACAACCAGACACATGTCATGTGCAGCCTTTTTTAGCTATATCTTCTTCTGAATATCTTTTCATCACCTTGGATTTGGTCCATCTTCCTTTGCCGCTCATGGGAATGTGCCTCAACTGTACCTGGATCATCGTTTCTTTAATAGCACTCCATTGTTCTGGTCTACCTTTGCCTGTCAACTTTTGATTCTAATTTACCTGGGCCAGATCCACTGTCATCCCATTGAAATTGGCCTTCCTGCAATTAATTATTTTTTTAAACTTTAGATTAGTATGTTAAGCTAAAACATTTAATTTTGTTACGAACCAGCAACAAAAGAAACACACTGAGTCATATATAAGTGTTAAAAACCATTTTATTAATAACTACTTATGATAATAAGGAAAATAAAAGTAAAAATGTTAGAGTGTTAGAAGTAAAAATGTTAAACCTTGAACATGAACCCCAAAAATTAACTAAACTTGTCGTGTGTGGGTGTGGCAAATTCCCAAACTCCAACTTCTTAAAGTTCAGTTCAGCAAGCCATAAGGTGAAATGTGAGCAAAGGCTTCTTCAACAACCACCGTTGACTGAAGACGAAACGTAGATGTAGAGAGAGAAAACAGAGTTATTATGAAATCCAAATGTTCCACGATGGAAGCCATGCGACACCTCAGTGTCTGCTCAGCAGTGACTACTACACCACATCTGCCTCACCCCGAAAGGCACTCGAATCGTAGTCGTCCACACAAATACTTGTTTCCTTCTACAGGTCAACAACAAAATGAACTCCACTGCTTTGTTCTGAAGTATCTGCCACCCTGAAAAGCATCCGAGACATTGCTGTCCGCAAAAATACCTGTTTTCCTCCACAGGTTAATGACAAAGAGGACTCCACTGGATTACTTAAAGGGACATTCTCCAATAGTAACCTAGTTCATAACAATATGAAGATATTAAAAGCTTAAGCATTAATTGTCATGCATAAAATTAATTAAGACCAATTTTAAACTCAAAATGCTGAACAATGTTCTCTTTTCAAATATATTAGCTGAGGTTAAGACTGAAGAAAGCCATGCAGGTAAAAGATTAATTCTTGGAACTAGTATTTTGAAGTGCTACGTACATTGACAAGATAAATATAAAACATTTTCCTTAGATTGGCCGTGATTTTGCACTCAACAGCAGTAAAGGTATATTGAGCTGGGCCGTGTGAGTGTTAACACAGAATAATTAAATGCACAAGGAATAAAACTGTTCCAGATTTCCTTTTATGTTGCATTGCCAACTGTTACTTTTTCAAAAGCTAAACACAACACATTGTTGATACTGAAGAATTTAAATTACTGTCAGTGAGAGGAAACAAATTGTATTTCTGTTTACCTTATACAAGCTATTGCCTTTCAAAGCAACACCAGAAATTATTTTAAGAAAAAGTGATTTTGAGCATGTTATATATTTTTTTGAAAATATTTTGTAAAATTTGTTTCTTCTTTTGCCATCTCTGCAAATTATTAATTTCATTTATTGGCCAGGATATTAAAAGTAATCCCCTGCTCTTCTTTGAAATAGTGACATTAGATAATTTACATTCACCTGAGAGGAGTTAGGGGCTCAATTTAGAGCCACTAAGAATCAATAAAGGATAGGAAAATATACAAACCTTCCACTGTTTTCAATGTGTTGCACAGTACACAGAGGAACCAGACTGAAAAAAATTTCTGGCATTAAAAGCATCTGATTCAAGAAAGATCTTGCAATTTTAAATATTAGTTATCAGGAAAATAACATTAAGCTTTTCGTTTGAATAAAAATAAAATCAGATTAACTTAATCAGAGTATTTCTCCTCTGTTTTTACTGTAGAAAAAGACATGAGGACTTCAGACATTGAGGTAGTCAATACGGGGGTCTTGGGGATAGTTTGCATTACAGCAGAGGAGGTATTTGAAGTCTTAAAATGTATGAAAGTAGATAAATCTCCAGGGCCTGATCAGGTGTATCAAGAACACTGTGAAACTGGAGAAGAAATTGCAGGAGCCCTGGCTGTGATGTACGCATCATCACTAGTGACGGGTGAAGTTCCCTGAAGACTGGAGGGTGGCTAACGTTGTGCCTTTATTTAAGAAGGGCTGCAAGGACAAACCTGGGAACTAAAGACCAGTAAGCCTAACATCTGTGGTAGATAAATTACTGGAGGGGGTTCTGAAGGATAAGATATACAAGCATTAGGAAAGATGGGCTGATTAGGGATAGTCAGCAGGGATTTGTGAGTAAGAGATCGTGTCTCACAAATTAGATTAAGTTTTTTGAAGAAGTAACCAAGAAGGTCGATAAGGGCAGAATAGTAGATGTGGTCTGTATGGCCTTTGTTAAGGTTCCATGTGGTAGGGCTGCTAAGGAAAGTTAGATTACATGGGATCCAGGGAGAGCTCACTAACTGGATACAGAATTGGCTTGATGGTAGGAAGCAAAGGGTGATGGTGGAAGTTTGTTTTTTGGACTGGAGGCCCATAACTAGTGGTGTTCCCCAGGGCTCAGTGCTAGGCCCATTGCTATTTGTTATCTATATCAATGACTTGGATGAGAATGTACAAGGCATGGTTAATAAGTTTGCAGGTATTAAAATAGGTGGTGTCATTGACCGTGAAAATGTTTATCAGGATTTATAGAGGGATCTTGATCAGCTGGGTAAGTGGCCTGAGGAATGGCAAATGGAGTTTAATTCAGATAAGTGTGAGGTATTGCATTTTGGGAAGACAAATCAGGGTAGGGCATTCACAGTGAATGGTAGGGCCCTGGACAGCGTCGTGGAACAGCAAGACCTGGGAGTACAAGTACATGGTTCCCTGAAAGTGGCATCATAGGTAGACAGGGTGACGATGAAGGCTTTTGGCTTGCTGGCCTTCATCAATCGGGGCATTGTGTGTAGAGATTGGGATGTTATGTTGCAGTTATACAAGATGTTGGTGAGGCCACATTTTGGAATATTGTGTTCAGCTTTGGTAACCCTGCTGTAGGAAAGAATGCAGAGGAGACTGACAAGCATGTTTTGGAGGCTTGAGGGACTGAGTTATGGAGAGAGGTTGAGCAGGTTGTGACTTTTTTCATTGGAGTGTAGAAGAATGAGGGGTGATCTTATAAAGCTGTATAAAATTATAAGGGGCATAGATAGGGTGAATGCATATAGTCTGTTTCCCAGGGTTGGGGAATCAAGAACTAGAGGACATGGGTTTAAACTGAGGTGGGGGGTTTAATAAGACCCTGAGAGGCAACATTTTTACCCAGGGAGTAGTCAGTATATGGAATGAACTGCCAGAGGAAGTGGTTAAGGCAGGTACATTAACAACAAGGTACTTGGACAGGTATATGGATAGGAAAGTTTTAGAGGAATATGGGACAAATGTGGGTAAATGGGACAAGCTTAGATGGGCATCTTGGTTGTCATGGACCATTTGGGCCAAAGGGTCCGTTTCTGTGCTGCATGACTCTATGACTAAGTAAAGGAATGAGTCTTAATTTAAACAAAAAAAAAACCTACAGATGCTAGAGATTTGAGAAACGGACAGAAAATGCTGGAAAGAGTCAGCAAATCAGGCAGCATCCATGGAGAGAGAGAAACTCTTTTCAGGTCAATGGCCTTTTATTGATACCCAGTATGTTTTAATTTATTCTCTCTGGAGAGTTACAAATGTTTCTTAATTCCAGTGTTCAGCAAGGGACTTAACGTTTGTAGCAAGTGAAATGTGCCAGTCTAGATTATCCGGTAGTTGTAGGTCAATGATGTTCACTATTACATGAGACTGTGAATAGTTA
>JARFYF010000084.1:42855581-42868096 GCA_030265395.1 Rhina ancylostomus
CACTTGTTTGGAGTCCAAGAGTCGAATGAACGACTGGGGTGTGCTGCCCCTTTAATAAACACCGTTCCCACGCTGACGTCACGCGCAGGTCACGTGACCTTCCCGCGCGTGGGCTCCACTAGCCCACAAAGAAGGAGTGCCTTGCGCCATCTTGTGTCGGGGCATCCGACGACGCTCGCAATCGTGGGAGCCGGTTCGTGAAAGGTAAGTCGCCACAGTATCGCAAGATTGATTTTAAAGTGCCAAAGTTCATCAGTAGTGGTACACAGAGGGCCAGAACACTGATATTGCCACAGAAAGCAACCAGTTGGTAATAGTTGACATTTTCATTGTTCCATCCTCACTTAGAGAATTGCTTAAAGTAGCGAAAGGATTCACATTCTGATTCACTGTGACATGCACTTGTTTCCATTGGTAATAGCTTTACAATAGCTAATAATATGGTTAACTCTGTACCGGAAGAGGATTTTGAGTACCCATAACCCATTCAGTGATAAAGTGGAGGCATACCCCTGCATGTATCCCAGTTCATGACAACCCAGTGCTTGGAGCCAGAGCTCCTCTCTCCACATGATGATACTTGTCTGGAATAGGGTTTGAAACAAGTCCACAAACAACAAGCCGAAGGCTTTATCCCTGTGGACAGGGCAACAAGACATAAGCAGTTACTTTCAGCAGTGAAGAAAGTGCTGAATGCATACAATATGTGAACAAATAAAGGAAGCAGAATTGTAAAGGATCTTTCTCATCACTCTATGATTCCAGAGCAGTGCCCACTGTGGTGTGTCATCCAACAGGAGATCGTCCGGGTGTTACCCACAAATATAGAAACAGAGGTGGTTAAGTCAAATTGAAAATAAAACAAAAAGCACATGTTGGAAATCCAAAATAAAAACAGAAGATGCTGCAAATGCTCAACAGGTTAGGCAGAATCAGTGGAAAAAGAAACAAAGTTAATATTTCAGGTCAAAGACCCTTCGTCAAAACAGTCTGGTCAGGCATCCTGACTTATAGATATCTTACCAGCCATTATTCTGGAAGAATATATCTGACACACTTGTGAGAGTTCTATCAGCAAAAGCACTGCAGCATTACAGGAAGCCTGATGACCATCTTATCGGGCAAAGGGAGCAGGCCATTAATAAGGTCTTGTTAGCACTGTTCATATTAAATGAACACATTATGAAAAAAAATCCTAAGGCCTGTTCTTCATGTTGTTTGAGGTTGTGTAGGCCATGTTTTCAGACACTACTCTGTGCAGCTTATTTGAAACCTGGTGAGAACTTCTGGACTTGTATATGTGGTCAGGTCTGTATATTCTCCCCAGTCTGAAAAGAAATGTGGCGTGCAGGTGGTCACGTAGCCATGGTGTATGGTGAGTGAATAAGCAACTGCTGTGAGTGAAATTAAACCTTGGTTTTCATTGCCATTCACCTTCACTGACAATGTGAGGATTGGGGGTCATAATTTTGCAAATGCAAAGTTTTCAGGTACCAAAGATGCTTGCCACATGCAAAACAGGCATTCCTCTCAGTGGGCACCATGTTTTGAAGATCTTGACACACGTCCTCAGGTCTCAAAACTTTTCAGGAATTTTCTACCACATTTTAAGGGAAGAATTAGTCTAATTGTTGGGTTATCTTCACTCTAAAATGATTATTCTCCCAAGAGCTGATCTGCTTTTCTGTTGCACCTTCAGTGGACAATCAGCCTGTCTTTGGTCTTTGATCTTGGTGTTCCATCATCTTCAACATCAAAAATGAATCTCCAGTGTACATTGCCTCACCATCCCTGTGAGTTAGCAGTCTCTGTATTCATAGCACATGGAGCTGAAATACATTATTTCAATGGGAAGGTCTTCTTGAATCTGACATTACTGCTTCACGAAGCAGCCAGCCGAGATGCACCCAGGGCCACTGTGAGCCAATTCCAAAATCATTGGCACAATGGCCCAGCTAGTGGCGCCGCTATGGAAGTTACGCTTTCTCCCTGTGATTATGTGGGCTCCCCCAGGTGCCCTGGTTTCCTCTCACATTCCAAAGCAATCTGGGTTGGTAGGTTAATTGACTACTCTAAATTGCCCCCAGTGTATAGGCAAGTGGTAGAATCTGGAGTAGTTGAGGAGAATGTACGGAGAATAAAAAAAAATGGGATTAGTGTAGAGCTACTGTGAATGGGTGGTTGTCGGTATGGACTCAATGGGCCGTAGGGGCTGTTTCTGTGCTATACCTCTATGTCTATTGTATGATCTGATCACCATCAGCTCCTTCAGTATTTGGAACCTTTTGATATAAGAACCTAAGGCAGTGGGCATTCAGTGTGCAGCTGTTCCAGTATCACAGGGCTAGATTCACAGTTTCTCAGCAAGCAGTCTGGAGCTCTGCAGTGTTGCTCATTAAAACTGAGAACTCTTTCATTAACAAAAGCTTTTATCTGTGCATGTGAGCAACCTGGAAGTTCCCAGTTGGTTCACTGTAGAACATTAATAAGTAATTTGTGAATTTTTGTTGCCTCAATAGTGACTGGAACAGAGACTGCAGGATAAAAGACTGAGTTCTTAGAATTAGCTCAGCATGCCTCCACCCAAAGGTTTCATTGCAATTATTTTAACTCTTTCATAAATGGGCAGCACATGAGAATGTTCTTATAGCTGGTGAGTTAATCAAGTAATCTGTATGTTCAAATTTAATGCAATGATTTCATCAGTTTTCCCTATGCTTAGGAAAATGGGCATTGACTAAGTATAGGAAAGAAAGGGAAATGGGGGTGAAGGAGAAGGGAAGTTCACTAAAAAGCTAAATGGAGTTTTTTGTTATTTTAACTAGCATTAATGTTTTCATCAATTGGAATAGTCTTGGTGTTTCAAGTGAATGTAACAGTGTTTTTATTTAAATGTTTCTCCACAGTTTCTAAATATCTCCTTCAGGAGCTGTCAATGGGCCATCATACTTTGGGCGGGGCTGTGGTTTCTGCTGCCTACCTATGTACCACCCCTACATGTACTGCCCTGCACAATAACTGTGGCCACAGGCATCCTGCAGGAGGTGAATGTGAGGCACGGCCTAGGTCTGGTGTGATCTGGCCCAGTGTCAGACTCCACTGTACTTTAAGGACTTCCACGTCTGCTTTATAACCACCTTGCTCCACTCTACCTCACCCTCTATGTTGTCAGAATGTCCGTCCACAACCTATGCTAGAGTCATACAGCACGGAAACCAGCCCTTCAGCCCATTGTGTTCCTGCTGGCCACCAAGTACCGATCTGTATTAATCTTATTTTCCAGTACGTGCCCTGTAGCCTTCTATACCATGACATTCTATGTGTTCATCCGAATACTTATTAAATGTTATAAGAGCATCTGCTTCCACCACTCCTTCAGGTAGGAGATTCAGATAGGGTATTCCAGATTTTAACCACCCTCTGGGTCGAAGCATTCTTCCTCAAAGTCCATTTTAAATCACGAATGAGGAGACACCGTTTCAAGATAAGGAACCAGTCATTTAAAACTGAGGTATGTAAAAAATATCTTCTTCCAGAGGGTGGTGAATTTCAGGCATTCTCTACCCCAGAGGGTTGTGGAGGTTAGATTATTAGAGGTATTTAAAGTGGAAGTAAATACATTTTTGAATGATCAGAGAATTGAGGGCTATGGGAGAAGTGCACAGAGTTTAGGCTTGGGGCAGATCGGTCATGATATTGGATGGTGGGGCAGGCTTGAATGGCCAAGTAGCCTACTCTTGCTCCTATTTTCTTATGTTCTTGTAACCCTCATCTTAACCCCATGCCCTCTGGTTATAGGCACCCCTACCCTATCTGTGCCCCTCACAATTTTGTTCCCCTCAATTAGGTTCCACCTCAGCTTTCTTCACTCCAAAGAAATCAAATTTTTCTCACAGTTCAGACATCCACCCCAGGCAGTTTCCTGGTGAATCACCTCTGAACCCCTATTCAGTGCAAACACATCATTCCTACAATGCAGTAGCCAGAACTGCACATAGTAATCCAGCTGTGGCCTAACTAGTGTTTTATACAGTTGTACCATAACCTTATACACCTAGCTATTGAAGCCAAGTATCCTCTGTGGCTGCTTAATCACCTCATCTATTTGTCCTGCTGCTGTCAGGGATCCTCGGGCAAGTACACCAAAGTCTTTCTATTCCTCAGTCCTTCCTATTATACTGTATATCCCAGCCGTATTAATCTTCTGAAAATGCATCTCCGCCCATTTTTCAGGATTAAACTGCACCTGCCATTTGTCTTCTCATCTTTCCAACAGATCAATATTATTCTGCAGTTAAAGACTACCTTCCTCACCATCAACATCACCAATCTTTATGTCATCTGCAAACTTGCTAATCATATCTGCTATATTCACATCCGGGTAGTTCATAGGACCCAGCTCCGATCTCTGTGGTGCACCATTGGTTACAAGCCTTCAGCCATAAAAACATCCCTTGACCATCAGTCTCTGCCTCCTATCACCAAGCCAATTTTTGAACCAATTTGCCAAATAGTCCTGTGTCCAGTGGAGATACTAGATGGCAGAAATCTCCTCCAACTGACAAAGAAAACCCTGCAATTATATGGGAAAATGTTTTAAAAAACTGCACATGCTGGAAATCTGAAATGCAGACAGTAAAAGCTGAAAAGACTCAGTAGGTTGGGCAGCAATGTAGAGGAGAACACCATCCAGAGACCCAAAGAGTCTTTCCAAGGAAGTGGTGATTTATTTTCACTTCTTCCAATCTAATGTTCTGCATTCTGTGTTCATATTGTAATCTCCACTGCACTGGAAAAAACAAATGCAGATTGGGTGATTGCTTTGTGGAACCCCTGCATTCAGACATCAGAGCTCCCTGATGTCTGCCATTTTAAGTCCCCATCCCACTCCTACTCTGACCTATCCTTCTGTGGCCTCCTATACTGTTACAATGAGGCCCAATGTAACCTTGAGGAACTGGACCTGGGCCTGGGCACAGTACAGCCCTCTGATCTCAATATTGGAATCTATGACTGAAAGTAACTCCCTTTCTCTATCCATATCAGAACTGGCCATTTCACTTGTCATTCTTCAGTGATGTTGGCTCAATTTTTCTCTCTTCATTAGCACAACTTCACCTGCAGTGTAAGCCCCACATTTCACAACTTTTTATGTTCCTCTGTTTGTATTCACACTCTCTAATTGTCCTCATTTCATAGCTTTTACTCACTTTCTCTTTTTCTAACTACCCCCATTAACCCATCTATCACCTCTGTAATCACAGCAATCCTGGCCTCACCCGATCAGCGATATTCCCTTCATCGTATCCATTCACTCCCCACTTTCTCTGCAACTTAAAATGAATGAGTTTTCTCTATGTCCCCGTTTTGAAGAAGGGTTTTCCTCCTGAAACATTAAGTCTGTTTCTCTTTCCATGGACGCTGCCTGTCATGCAGAGTGTTTCCAGCGTTTCAAGGCCTCAGGTCAACTCAAGTGGTTTGAAGTTTAATCTCTATTATACTCTTGAAGACAATTAGAAGTAGGAATAGGAATAGGCCATTCAGACCCTCAAGCCAAAATAGGATGACCAAAATTGTTAGCAGTGCTCTAAATGCGACTTTCTGGGTTCCTCGTACAGTCTTAGTAAGACCTTCCTGATTTTTGTACTCCAACCCCTTTGAAATAAGAGCTAACGTTCAGTCAGCCTTACTGATGACTTCCTGCACTTGTGTGCTAGCCCTCTGTGTTTTGTGCACAAGGGTGGCAAAGTTTCATTGTGCTGCAAGGTTCTGTAGTTTTCTCCGTTTAAATGATACTCAGTTATTTTGTTCTTCCTTCCAAAATGAACAACTTCACATCTTCCCACATATACTCCATTTGCCAACTTCTTGCCCACTCACTTTCCTATCAATATCTCTCTGTACACTGTTTGTATTCTCCTTGCAAATTGGCTTCTCACCTTTGTTTGTGTTTTCTGTAAAGTTGACTGCCATACATTCACTTCCATCCTCTAAGCCTGTTGTACTCCCAGCATCAATCCCTGTGGTACTCACTGATCACAGGTAGCCAAACTAAAAATGACTCCCTTATCCCTAATTGTTGCGTCCGGCATGTTAGCCAATCTTCTGTACATGCCAGTATATTACTTCCAAAACTATGTGCTCTTGTGACTTAACCTTTTTAAGAAGCATTTTGTTGAATGCTTTCTGAAAGTTATAACAAAATACATCTCCTGGTTCCCTCTCTGTGGTTGACCCTTCCTTAGAAAATTCCAATAAATTTGTTGGATGTGATTTCCCATTCATGTAGTCGTGCTAACTCCGTTTGAGTAGACTATGATTTTCTGTCCTTAAATATTGGGAAAGCCAATGCCATTGTCTTTTCCATATGTACTAACTCCACTCGTCTCCCATGGCAACTGTCTCAGGTTGACTCTTTGAAAATCTTGATGACACATCTGACATCAAGATGAGGTTTGGGCCACCCATCCATTCCATTGTGATATTTATTATGAAATAGAGTCATAATGAAGACCATCTATTTCTACCTCACTCATTACCCTCTCTACTCCTGCTTCTGCAAGTTTAAACCCTCAACAATGCTCTATTCTTGACTATTCCACTGCATTTGTGGCCAGCCTGCCATGCTCGCAACATTATAATCAGGAATTCTGCAGCCCACGTTCTCACTCTCGTCAAGTTCCTGTGCTTGTTGACCTGCGTTGGCTTTTACTTGAGCAGTGCTTGAACTTTAAGTGCTGGGTCACGATAGTCCAGGTGAACGACATCTGGACCCCCCTGGTGTCCGTGCTCACCAGGTCCAGGTGTAGAGGTTTGCCGATCATCTGCACTCTCAAGTCTGGAGCTGAGGTCTCAAATATGTTCAGGCCACGGGCGGCATGATGCAGAGGCTCTACCCCAGTATGGTTAACAATCTAGAAAATATTTAAATAGTTAAAAACATAAATACTTAAAATGCAATAAAAACTTAAAAGCATTAAACAATAGTAAAAAAAAAAAAATTATTTGCTTTCTCCTTAACCTCCTAATCTGTAGTTCTAGAATTCTCAGGAAGTCAATAGCATCTCAGCTCCAATGCCAGGTCTGAAATGGCAACATTCCCAATTCCCAACATAATGCAGTGGAATCCCAACAAGACCAGGCCTCACTGCTGGACTCCATGTGGCATCCAATGACAGAATCTAGTGACAGATGAGGTGCCATCTGTTCCTCAGTAAGTTTAGTATTTCTGTGATTGAAGATTCAATGGGGCTGAAAGAACTATCTAATCCAGCCTGTGGGATTCACCCCATTATTTTCATCTATGTTTTCAATCTCCGAGATGGTGACCTTTCCTTTCTCTGTAATCTCCACCAGTACAACAACCTTCTGAGAACTCTATGCATCTCCAATCATGGGCTCTTGAAGGCTCATTCCTTTATTTCAGTGCACCTTATCTGTATCTTATTTCCCAATATTTTTCAATTATTCCCTCGTTTTAGTATCATGCATTATTTCTCTAGTAACATTTTATTATCATTTAGTAGTTTCTTTTTAAGCTACTTTCTGTTGATCATCCATCTCTTTTGATTTGTTTTTTTTCCCTAACTTGCCAAAAATGCTCTGTGTCTTTAACTTTTCGGTATTGATAAAACACCCTCTGACATCATGACATTCATACTTTAAGGATGCTCTTGACCTTTTGTGCCTTTCCAGCACTTTTCCCTTCTTAGTTAAATGCAACTAGAATTTCTTTTGCTTTTTGTAAGGGTTAGAGAGAAAATTTTCATTATCTTTGATAGTTTATGAATGAACATAATAAGAAATATTGTGAATGGTCCAATGGTGAAGTGAGGTTGATTGGCAAATGTCTGAATCCTGGATAATGTTGATTTGGCTACTGAAAACAATAGGCTAAAACAAAAAAATAGAATGGTGTGTTGAGATAGCCATAAGGAAGTGGAACCTGCTTTTGGACAGAAAGGAAACATTCAGGGGAATTGTTCTGCTAGCAGCTGCTGCTCAGAATAACCATCTGCAGACCTTGCCAACACACACTTTTCTGGATAGAAAGGGGCTTGGAGTCACAGGTTGACAAGGTGGTGAAGAAGGGTTTTAGCACGCTGGCCTTCATCAATCAGGGCACTGAGTATAGAAGTCATGGTGCAGTTGTACAAGACGCTGGTGAGGCTGCACTTGGAGTATTGTGTTCAATTTTGGTCACCCTGTTATAGGAAGAATGTTATTAAATTAGAAAGAGTGCAGAAAAGATTTGCAAGGATGTTGCCAAGACTCAAGGGACTGAGTTCTCGGGAGAGGTTGGACAGGCTAGACTATTTTCCTTGGAGTGTAGGAGACAGAGAAATGATCTTATAGAGCAGTATAAAATCATGAGATGCATAGATGGGGTGAATCCACTCAGTCTTTTTCCCAGGGTTGGGGAATCAAGAAGTAAAGGGCATAGAAGTTTATGGTGAGAGGGGAAAGATTTGATAGGAACTTGAGGGGCAACTTTTTTTACACAGAGGGTGGTATGTATGTGGAAGGAGTTGTTAGAGGCAGTGGTTTAGGTAGGTACAATAACAACTTTTAAAAGTCAGTTGGACGGGTAAATGGATAGGAAAGGTTTAGAAGGTTGTGAGCCAAATACTGACAAATGGGACGAGCTTGGATAGGCAGCTTGGTTGGCATGGACCAGTTGGGCTGAAGGGCCTGTTTCTGTGCTGTATAACTTTATGACACTATGGCTCTAACTCTACATCAGACCCACTGCCATTCGGGCAGACCAGACTCCTAGTGACAAGTGGGCTTTAGGTTTTGCAGCAGAAAGGGTTTTAAACAATTTTTAAATGTCTCCAATAACACTTATATACTATTAACACAGAATTAACTCATTTAAAATATTAATAACACGTTCAAGAAGGAATCTGACTGTGTTTCATTTTAACTTCTCCCACACTCTACCTAATGTGGATTGGGGTTTATGGCCTCCCCTAGAACTTCAGTGGGCAATAGTGGCTCAGCTGCCTGTTAAGTACCATTCCCATGATTTAATTTTCAACCAAGTTAAAGAGAACAAAAATTAGGAGGTGTGTTTAACAGCCAGTCAATCAAATGTTGTGTGTTTTACATCAGCATCCAAAAAAAATCTGTACTAGCCCCTTTGAGCTTTGACATATAATCTGTATCTAAAACATTTACTCATCTTTGCTTATTACTGCCCTGTCAAACCTTGTGTATATTTTTAGCATTTTGTTCCTTTTCTGAATTTCTAGTATGTGCATTTTTTGTTTTAAATATTTATCACTTTCATCTGCTGACTAATAAGTTCTGTATTTTTAAAAATGTTCTCAGTCCCCCTCAATGGATTTTACTTTGAAAGATGCTTTGAAGCAATCACAGAGGTATCTTTCCAAATGCACACATTAGAAATCTGGCAACACCACAACCATTAGTTGTAAATTAATTAGATTTCCAAACCCTAATTTTTTAGCCACAGGCAGGAGAAATTCCCCAATCAAAAAACAATATTGGAAGGTTATCCCTCATGAGTACCATTGCCATCAAAGACATCCACATCAGGACCATCTAGGTTATTTTCAGCTTTTCAAATTATTTCCTAAGAAAAATATAGTAATGTCTCATGAGGAAAATAGTTAGAGCTTGCTTTTAATGACAAAGCTTGGTGGCACAAGCATCCTCTCAGCTTACAGTACTGGGCTGAATTTGCATATTTCAGAAAGGATTTTACTCTGGAAAGATTTTAATTGCATGTCAAGGACAAATGACATCAACTTATGTCACTGCCTTAAACTTAACTGTGCTCGACAATCTACATGGTGAACAATAAATTTATTACAATTGTAGTAAATGGAGCTTAAAGATTGTAGATAGAAAATTCAAATGATGTTATCCAGGTAATTGCCAAAAGTCTTCACTTAATCAGCAAGTATCAATTAAAATTATTTATTTTGATGAATATACTACATTTCTATTGCATAACTATTGCATTTATTTATGCTGGAGTAATCCATAATGTGCTACACCAGCCAGTCGTGAACATAATTATTCAGACAGCATTGTCGTTGCTCTCCCATCCACACTGCAAGGAAAGGAATTTCATTTAAGGGTTCCCAAATATATACACAATCCAGTGTTGAAAGTAATATTTGCCAAACATGACATTTACAACGATATGAAAGATTTTTCTGTTGGCTGATTCTGACATTAGAGAATTGAACTGGCTAAAATTAGAGCGGACCTGAGGCACAATGCCAGCACTGCAAGACCATTTTCCTTGGCCAGACAAAGTGCCAATCCAAAATTGCTCATTCCTTAACATAAAGGTACATATGTGTAAAAAAAGAACTCCATGCACAAAATGGTAATATGCAGCACAGAAATGAATAAATGCTATCTGTTTTTCTGAAGCTACATAGGTTTTCATGTGAATAAATACCTTGTCAGGTTTGAGTGACTCACCAGTGCAATAGTTGAAGCAATTGCCTAGAATTTCCTGTCAGTGACAAGCCACCAAAGTTCTCTATTGATTTACAGCATGAGATACACTAAGGGAGTTCCTGGTACCAACTTCCTACAAAATATTAGCCCGGTCCTTAATGGCAAGTCCCTGCACACTTGCAGAGACTTGGGTACATGAATACTGACTCATGAGAAGGACCAAAACATACCCCAAACAAGAAAGCCAAAGGAAAATTTTGATGGCTGGATAACCCACACCCCCATCTTAGGCAACTGCCAAAGTTGTCAAAATCTTTGAATATTTTCAAATATGAATGTCTTTTGGAAACATTCAAAAGCAAGTAAAGATTGTTAAGGTTGACAAAATGTTTTAAAAAAATAAATAAAAATGCTTAAGAACACTTAAAATATTTAAAAGAAAGCCATTGAGCTGAGCAATTAATTCCAAAAAGACTAATTTACACAATTCTTACTATGGTTTTGCATTTCTATTTCTCTTGATGCATTTCCTGCATAAGTTCTAACCTGGCACAGGTTCTTTTGCCCGATTTCCCAATGTAAAAGCAGGGTAAGTCCCACGATGTTATGCTCCTTGGCTGTAGTCTGTGAGAAGTACAATGTTGCAGTGCATTTAGGGAAAGGTTGACAAATGGCTGTCAGCAAGTTTGCAAATTCCTTGTCTGGCTGTGCAGACACAGTATTCCAAAACTTAGGAGGACATAAGTGATGAAATGCTAACAGTTCCACACAAAGCCAATGCAATTAATACTGTTTAAGTGTATTGGTGTTGGTTGGAATAAGCTAAACTTATCTAATGCATTTCTGCCACATGTCATATGTAAACTATTCTGCCCTTTAAAATAAACTGTCTTATAGTTCAGCAAAATCACTGTCTGACCACCAAACAGAGCCAGATAAAACTACAAAATACCTATCTATTCCCACATGTACAGAATTTAAACTTAGCCTATTGCTTCACATAGATTTCCTGTATGGATTATTTTAAAGGAAAGGGCTTTGATGTTGGTATTATGTTCAGTTGACTGCAGTTATGCTTTCACTATCAATTTTTAATTTTCTGAAGTTTGTCATTGTTCTACTGAGGCACAACTTCATGTCCAGAAGTAGAGGGATGTTGGAAGGGGTTTTGGATTTGGGGGATTGAAAAAGGACAAGAATGAAGGGAAAAGAATTTCAAGATGCCAACTGATGACTTAATTTATTTACTGTTCACAATCAATTTCTAGGAATATTTTTCACACACATATTTTTTGATTGACATTGAGGAAGCCAGAACAACCACTGGAACTTAGAGAAATGCCAATGATTTCATATCAAAATGTCAGTGTTCCTTTCTGTAATTGTCAGGAAATTCTCGATTCCTGCCTGAACACAGCCTGTGAATATTTCAGGATATGGGAAACATCCAAGATCCCCTTTTATCAGTTAGAGAAGCCTGGGAGGACTGAATGGTTTAGTAAACTGTCAAAGTGTTTTTTAACAGTTGCATGGGATGTGTTTGTTCTGACCCACCCACCTGATGATGTAACATTTCACTAGGACATGCCACCATGCATGACTGGTCCACATCGGATCAGGGCAACTTATGCAAGTAGGTTAGCATCAGTGGATCCACTAAGGTAAGTAGGTTCTTTTGGCCTGTGTCAATACCAAGCCCAGAAAACATTCCATTTGTCTACATATTACTGTATTTTTCCTCTCAGTATACACCGGGGAATTGACAAGTTGTCTAGTTTTGGACTGCTTGATGGGAAAAGCTCAAAACAGCTTGAGGCTCTGCAGTGACAATTATTTTCAATGATCAAAAAACAAAATGTGAATTTCAAGCATGGTTGTACAGTGTGGTCCTACATTAATAGGTGGTAGTACATTATTGGAATGTTTAGTTATGTACATGCCCATGATCCCCTCACTATGAGCTCCCTCTTTAGGGGAATAGTGTCACAATGTTGATCCAGAGCAAACTCAGAACCCAAATGCGGCACACTGATACAAGGCTGGAGTCAGGATACTTCCTCAGGACAAACACAGGC
>JARFYF010000084.1:42892489-42904970 GCA_030265395.1 Rhina ancylostomus
TCAGACGCACACACACAGGGGATATAGAGGATTGAGACTCACACACTGGGGATGTAGGGAATTGAGATACAGATAGTCTAGGGGTAAAGGTGTTTTAAGCTCAGACACTAAGGGTGAAGAAGATTGAGACATATACACTATGACTGGAGAGGATTGAGCCGTGGTAGATATGTGTATGCACCAGGGAAAGATCCTAATGAGTCTTTAATCCTGAGTTTTTACATTTTTCATCAGAAGTATTAAGAATGAAAAAAAACAATCTTAGGGCATCATTCTCGTGAATGTGAGGACAGACCATATCATTGAACCACACTTCCTTTTCTTGGAACTCATAAGATTTATCCGTCATAAATCCCCCAGATTCTAATATAGCAGCACATCCTGTTTCTGGCACAAATCCCGTAAGATTAAAAAAAGGTAAGCTGTATTCTCAGTAGGATTTCTTTTACTGTAAGTATTATTTCTTTTCTGTCAACCTGTTTAGCTCAGGATTAAGCTGAGATCTAATGTTGAGTGAGCTGATGAATGATGTAAGCATGTTGCAGAATTCTGGTACATTTGAGCTTTCTCTGAAAATGTGTTCCTGTTGAAACAAAACTAATGAGCTCAGTTAAATGTTTGCGCCCATGCATCTGAAAAGTAGGTGTTGCTTTGGTATCACAAGAAGTGATGATTTAAACAAACATATCTACAAATTAATTCTGTTTTTGCTTTGTTCATATTGATTATTGCTTCTTTGAAATGAACACAAAATGCTTGCTGTATAGAGAGAGGAAATTAGGGTCCCTGTGCCTAAGTGTTAATCATCCTTGATGGTTTTTTACATGGTCTGAACCTTGTACAAAAATACATGATGCTTGACCCATGACATCTATACATTTGAATATCCCAGTGACACTTGTGAAGCTCACACATGAGTGACGTCCACATGAATGTCTCTGTCGGATAACTGATACATACAGCTATTCCATCTGAGAAATAATGTAATTTACAACAGAGATTGAAGTTGTAGAATTGAGAAAATGGTGAAAAATTGTGTTGAAATCAAAATATTGCTCTTGCTTGGTTCAAGCTGCAGAACAATGAGAAATTGTGATATCCCACACAGTAATCTCTCCAAGCTTTAATTTGACCTTAATCTATTTTACAGCTGAAACAAAAATCTGCTTTAAGTATTACCATGGAGCCACTGGAGCACTTCGAGCAACAACACCAAGCATCAGTGTGAGAAACCCTTCTGCTCCTGTGAGTTCCTTACTGCATTGTGCTTGCTACATTGTATATGCATATAGATTCCATTAAGAAACTGTTCACATTAATTTTTCAGCACTGTGCTAACAAGCTTACATCTGACTAAAAGCGAGAAACAAAAATAGAAATTGTCCTCTTTCTCACCGCTGTTCGTAGTCCCCAAATACAACAGATGGCATTTTTATTGCATTGCATCAAATCACACCAATAAGCACTGTCCTCTCGATCTATTTTTTTAATATGTTGAGTTATAAATGGAGTAATTGAGAGCTTTTGCAATAACAAACCTGAATTCCACATTTGACATCGCAAATTAATATAAAATTGTCTCTTCTGCGCTAAATATTTAGTTTTTACCTAATTTGCAGCAAAGACACATGAGCTAACAATCGGCCTCATGCAACTTTTATTCCTGTCCAGCCTTTATAAACTGCTGCTGATGAAAGCATATGTGCATCCTTGGGCTATACTAATAAACATTAAGTTAATTGAACATTAACACAAATATTATTAAGATTTCTTACCAGGAAATGCAAATTGGTAGCAATATTCACAGAGAGGCTGGTTCCACAGTATTTCATTTCTTTCACAATCTACTTAAATATTAATAATCTGGATGAAAATGTAGGTGGTCTGAATAGTAAATTCAGTAAGTTTACAGACGATATGAAAACTTGTGGAACTGTGGATAGCGAGGAAGGTTGTCAAAGCATACAGCAGAACATAGATCAGTTGGAAATTTGGGTGGAGAAATACCAGATGAAGTTTAAGATTAAGTATGAGGTGTTATATTTAAGGAAGTCAAATGCAAGAAGAAAAATACAATTTATGGCTGGTCCCTTAGGAGCACTGATGGACAGAGAGATCTTGGGGTGCAAGTCCATAGTTCCCTGAAAGAGGCAACACAAGTAGATAGAGTAATAAAGAAGTTGTTGGGCAAGCTTGCCTTCATTGGTTATGACATTGTGTATAAGAGTCAGGATGTCATGTTGCAGCGTATAAAACTTTAGTTAGACCAGAATTGAAGTACTGTATGCAGTTCTGTTGCCATACTACAGAAAGAACGTGGAGGCTTTGGAGAGGGTACAGAAGAGGTTTACCAGGATGCTGCCTGCATTAGAGAGTATTAGCTATATGGAGAGGTTGCACAGACTTGGATTGTTTTCTCTGGAACTTTGGAGGCTGGGGAATGACCTGATAGAAGTGGATAAAACTCTGAGAGGCACAGATAGGGTAGATAGTCAGGGTCCTTCTCCCAGGGTGGAAATGTAAAATTCTAGAGGACACAGCTTTAAGGTGAGATCGGGAAATTTTAAAGGTGATTTGCTGGCAAATTTCTTATACAGAGAGTGGTAGGTGCCTGGAATGTGCTGCCAGAGAAGTGGTAGAAGAAGATACGATAACATTGTTTAAGCGGCATTTTGATAGACACATGAACAGGCAGGGAATGGACCATGTGCTGGCAGACAGCATGTTAGATTGGCATCATATTCGGCACAGACATTGTGGGGCGAAGGTCCTGTTTCTGTGCTGTCCCATTTTATGTTCTATAAATAAATACCAGATTCATTATTCAGACAAAGCACCTTCAACTTATTTTTATTCTGGGATGATTCCAGTCAAGCACAATTCTGTCCTTATCTCTTGGGCACACATTTGCATTTGTTAGGTTAGTTTGACTGTGGATGGTAACCTACAATAGTGAATTGTCATCCTATTTAACATATCTCCAGATTTTTATTTCCATTAAAGTCAGTCAAAGTAAAAATCAGAAGAGATTTAAAATGGATTGCTGATGTACTACTACTCGTTTTATACCACTGGGGAAAGTCAAATTCTACTCCATCAGCAGCAATTCACAAAAGAAATTTAAGTTAATTTGTCCTCCTCAACATACCAAGTCACTGAGAATGATTGTAGTTACTTTGCACATAGTCTCACCTACCCAACTGAGTCTCTATGCAAATCAGGAATCAATCTCAGGCCGTCATGCTCCTGCAGTTCATCTATTTGCTGGATAAACTCAATGAGCCGTTAGAAACATTTGGATTAGTATTTAAAACAAATATTTTAGGAGAATGACTGCATGGTACTAGATTGAAAGTATTATGTTTTGCTTGATGGCAGTTCAAGAATCTTATTATAATTCATGCACGACATTAATCTTCTGAAATTGAATGTCCAGTTCCAAGAATGAACAGATTATAGAGTCATAGTTATACAGCATGAAAACAGGCCCTTCAGTCCAACTCAGCCATGCTGATCAAGGTACCTTCCTGAGGTCGTCTCATTGCCTGCATTTGCCCCATATCCCTCTGAATCTTTCCTATCCATGAACCTTTCCAAATGTTTAAACATTGTAATTGTACCCACCTCTACCACTTCCTCTGGCAGCTTGTTCCATTAACCCACCACCCTCTGCGTGAAAAATCGGCCATTTTGGCAGCAGTACATTTGGCTTTGACATAGTATTGGGCCATTTATAACAGGAAATATACAATTCTTTTTGGCATTTTAAGTTGAAAAGTCCACTAATTCCTGACATATTATAATAGAATCTGGAAACTCCTGTACTTGTGGTTTCTTTGGAGCCAAAATATATCTCTATACATTTCTTTGTTCAAAGAAATGAAATTGGATGGAGAGTAAAATAGGTGAATCATCTGATCTCATCCGACTGGGTGAGTTAGATTAAAATTGCCCACTAAGTTTCTTCATTTTTAATGTTACACTACAAGTCATTACCATGAGCATCTAATTTGGTTCCCATTTATTGCAATTTTGCATGGGATCTTTCCAAGTTTATGTTGTGTAGTTATGTAACTAAGACAATTGCCAAGTCTTTAAGGAAAATCAAAAAGATTGTTTGTAAGATTGATAACAGCTGAAAAGTGTTTGGAGTAGCAGATTGTAAATCAAGGTAAACATGCCAGATCCCCCTTGAAATGTTCATAGTGAGTCAGAAGATATGTTATTTTAAGTGTCAGGAATGTTATACCAGGTAACACACACAGTATGATAATCCGGTTCTTGTGGCTGTTATAATGTTTCGATTAAGCTCCCTGGTGAAACTTTCTTTTTCTTTCTCTCCTCCACTCTCTCTCTCTCTCTTTCTCACACACTCATTCTCGCAAATACACACCTTCTCATTGTTAATTCTGGATTCTCTCACTTATCTCAGTGTACTTACTGCTCTCCCCTCCTCTATCTTACCCAATGTCTGTGTTGTTCTCATATTTATTGATATGTTGAAAATCTTCATCATTTTTTTGTATAATAAAGATCAAGGTGGAGAGGAAGATGAGGTGCACCATCCCCAAGGTTGGAGCTGGGCTAGAATGTTGGAGAAGCTTTAAATGGGCAGGAAGAGTTGAGGGAAGGGTTGAAAAAGAACGTGCAGGAAGAATGAGGGCATTGGGATTGAAACATAAGAGAGAGTCTGAACCAGCCTGGGATGAATGAGGGGTAGACAGCTGAACTTTGGAATAAGATTAGATGTGGGTATTTAAACAGTCAGTAGAATTGAGGTCTGAAGCCACTAAAGAGTTTGTCTGGGCTCTTGCATCTACAGGGTGATATAGGCCAATATGCAGGAAGCCTGAAATTTGCCATGATAGGCTGTTATTCTCTGATAGTCAACTATAGCTGTCATGCTGGGGTCACTGAAGCATCAAAACACCGAATGAGCACAGAGAGATGACAGGGGAAAGCTGCAGGCACAGCTGCTGGAAAGGCACCCAGACAGGAAAACTAATGAGCAAAGGGGAGAGCTAGAAAATATAGAGCAGAAAATAGAAAGGAAAGCTGTGGTGCAGGTGGGCCTAAAAACATTCTACCTTTGTAGATTTGGAGGGGCGGATTGTGTTTCTTTCTGGATATAGCAAATGTCCAGTAATCAATTTTGGCAGTGGGAAATTTAAAAATGGGTGGGCAGGTGGCTCTCTAATCAGTCTACATGCTTGGGAGAAGGATTCAGAGCCCAAGCAATTTTAATGGTTGGGGCTCATTAACATGCTGCTTGCAAAACTTCTGCCCAGCCATGAAATCAATTGGAAGGCCTTGGAAAGTCAGATATCCCAGAGAGAGCAAATCAGGCCCAGTTAGGCACCGAGTGGGACTTAACAATTGTAACATATCACTTCGGGTGGCACAATGGCACAGCTAGGAGAACTGCTGCCTTACAGCGCCACAAGACCTAGGTTCAATCCTGAGCTCGGGTGCTGTCTACATGGATTTTGAATGTTCTCCCTGTGGCTGCATGGGTTCCTCATTTCTTCTCACATCCCAAAGACATGCAGTTGGTAGGTTAATTGCCACTGTAAACTGCCCCAAATATGTAGGTGAGTAGCAGAATCCGGGGTAATTGATGGGAATGCGGCAAGAGTAAAATGTGGTTAGTGTAGGATTGATGTACATGGGTGCTTGATGGTCAGTGTGGACTTAATGAGTTGAAGAGCCTGTTTCCTTGCTGTATGACTTAAAGACTGATGTGTCAGCCACTCAATTTTAACTGTCCCATGCCTGTATTTTTTTCTGGGCAAAGGAAGTTAAGTGTCTTCCTGCACCTCCTTTTCTCAGTGGACTGAAGATAGACTGGTTCCATATGGAGACTGAGCATCCTGGGACCATATTCTTTAGAATATAAAAGAGAGGAGATTTCATTGAAATTTACAGGCCTCAATATGTGACAAAGGGAGGATGTTTCCCTTGTCCAGGAAGTCTAGAACCAGGGGTTGCAGTCTCAGAATAAAAATTATGCCATTTAGCATTGAGATAAGGAGAAATTTCTTCATGTAGATGGCAGTGAGTTTGTGAAATTCTCTACCCAAGAGGACTGTGGAGGTTCAGTCATTGAGTTCATTCAAAACAGAGATTTCTGGATAGTAAAGGAATCAAGGGAAATAGGTATAGTGCGAGAAAATGCTGCTGAGGTGGAAGATCAGCCATAATCTTGATAAATGGAGGTGCTGTTGGAAGGGCCACATGGTCGACTCCTGCTCCTATTTTTCATGTTCTTATGATAAAAATGTTTTCTTTGTGAGGGTCTTCCATTGCCTTTTTATGATCATTTGAGTTGTTCTTTGGTCTAAACTGAAGCTCATTTAAAGCTTTTGGCTTGTGCACTGAAACTCCATCTGATGAAAGCGCTGTTTATTTCATGACTGGCAAATCTAATTCTGCTGGTAAGCACTTTCATTCGTGATTCTGGGCTTTTATCAAATGTTGCCAGGACCCTAATGAAAACATAAATCTTAACAGAAAGGGAACATTTCCATGAATAGTCCAGCTTTAGAAGTCCAATAGGTTTTAAACATTCAAGTGCCAGAACATGATTGCAGTATAAAGTGACTACTGCTTTGGCTATTGAGAACACTGCTAAAATAGAACCACAAAATGCTGCAAACACAAAGGAAGCCAGCTAGTGCCTATGTAAACAGGGCTATAGTTTCAGGTTAATAGCCTTTTATCAAAATGGGCAAATGTTAGAACTTAACAGATTTTAAAGATACAGAGTCTGGTAAATGATAGGGCCATTCCATAATGAATTTCGAAGGCTAAATACAATATGCTGTCATTTTGATTACGCAGTTGAGTCAGCGCTGAATTCACTAATCTCAGGTCATAAGTCATTTTTCCCATTCTTTAAAAAGTGAGTATGGATTGCAATTCCTATTTACCCCTCTTCCAGATCTATCCTTTGCTTTTTTACTTGCCCCATGACTTTCCATTTCTTAGGATTGAGGATAACTTGCTTCCACTCCAGACTGTGGTTACTAAGGTGGCTGATGAGACCAATAGGGGACACACAGGCTTTGCTAACGGTGGACAGTGATGGAGGTTCACTTATCCTCCCAGTTGATTTAGAAGATTTTGCAAAAGCAGCATTGATGGTACCTCAAGAGTGCTTTGAGGTGCCTCCTGCAGGTAGTACATGTTCTTAGAAACACACAAAAGGTAAGGGATCATAACTGAGTTCTGAGTTTGAAGTCTTGATCTTCAAACACTATTTTCCTCAGCTGGCCAAAGTCTGTGCAGGCACACTGAATGTGAATTTTGTCATTGATCTTCACTGAGAGGTGATTCCCAACATATGGGAAGTGGTGCATATTTTCCAGGCTTTTGTTGTGAACCTTTATTGTTGAAGAACAGGCTTATATTGCAGGGGCAGATTGGTAGAAGACCTCCATTTTGTGGATATTATGTGTGAGGCCCATTCTCTCGTATGCCAGTGAATAATTCAACAATGACTTGGTGCTTGGCTTCTGGACAAAGTCCACCTCAATGACTGAGGTTAGAATGACCTTGAGCAGAGGCATTGAAGCTCCAACAATTTCCCTTTGCCCTATACATTAGCTCCACTCCAGTAAGGAGCTTGTTGGAGGTGAGTTCCAGCATTTCAGTGAGTAAGGTTGACAAAACTGTTAGGCAATTAAGTCTTGCTTGACAGATGTCTGCACTGAGATCGGGTTTGTCAGAGACCTGTGGTTAAGACCATGCTTTGTAAATCATCATGAAGCTGATATAAGGTGGAGATGAATTTCTGTGTGTGTAGACACCTGTTGAAAGGAACCTTTCCCATTATCACCCTATTTTACCTTGCACTATCATCTCCTTTGTCATTAAATCTGACCACCTCCCACCCCAATACAGAACAATTCTTTTATCCTTTCCTTTTCTTCTTGCCACTGTGCCTGATTAGATCTTGTAGCAACTCTCAGTCTCTCTAGTTATGGAAGGTCTTGTATCTGAATCGTTAACCTGGTTGCTCTTGCCAAAGACGTTGCCTGGCTTGTTGAATTTTTTTTCAAAAAGAACATAAGAAGCAGAAACAGGAATAGGCCATTCAGCCCCTTTTGCCTGCTCAGCCATTCAATGATAATGACTGATAGAGTCATAGAGTCATACAGCATGGAGACAAACCCTATGGCCCAACTCGCCCATGCCGATCAAGACGTCGACCTGAGCTGGTCCCATTTACCTGCGTTTGGCCCACATTCCTCTAAACGTTTCTATCCATGTCAAAGATATCTCATGTTCTCTTTTTTCCCTCCTGATTTCCATCTTAAGTACTTTATATAGTACCAGATATAGTATTCCTATATCACTTATACTCCTGAAAGGATTCACTTGATCCCAGCTGCTGCTGCCTCAGAATCAGGTTTATTATCACTGACGTATGTCGTGAAATTTGTTGTTTTGTGGCAGCAGTACAATGCAAGATGTAAAAATTACTGTAAGAAATAAGCAGTGCAAAAGAGGAATAATGAGGTAGTGTTCATGGGTTTATGGACCATCTGATGGTGGAGGGGAAGAACCTATTCCTGAAACACCAAGTGTGGGTCTTCAGGCTCCTGTACCTCCTCCCCAGTGACAGTAATGTGAAGAAGGCATCTCCCGGATGGTGAGGGTCCTTAATGATGGATGTCACCTTCTTGAGGCATCGCCTCTTGAAGAAGTCCTTAATGGCGGGGAGGGTTGTGCCCATGATGGATCTGGCTGAGTCTACGACCCTGTGCAGCCTTATTCGATCCTGTGCATTGGAGCGTCCATACCAGGCTGTGATGCAACCAGTCAGAATGCTCTCCACCGTACATCTGTAGAAGGATGCAAGAGTCTTTGGTGACATACCAAATCTCCTCAAACTCCTAATGAAGTAGAAGCACTGGCGTGCCTTCTTCATGATTGCATCAATGTGTTGGGTCCTGAGATCCTCTGAGATGTTGACACCCAGGCACTTGAAACTGCTCACCCTTTTCACTGCTGACCCCTCGATGAATACTAATATGTGTTCTCCTGATCTCCTCTTCCTGAAGTTCACAATCAATGCCTCCTTTTGTCCTGACCAGAGCCTCAATATCTCTTGTCAACCAGGGTTCCCTAATCCCGCCAGCCTTGCCCTTCATTATCTTTTACCTTAGCATCACTAACCCGCACTAATTCCGTTATGATGAATTTCCCCATCTCCTGTTAAATGTTTCTTTTTTTTGTTTGGTTTCTTGTTTCTATTATCACATCTGTGATTTTAGAATATGGTAACTGCAAGCAGATAGATTACATTTTGGGGATCAAGGTCTAGAATTGTATGAAAAGATCCATAAAAATTTGGGACAAGCAAATTCCCAAATTGAGTCAGCTCCAAAATACCTGCTTCAGCATATTTAGGAAGCTTGAATTAAATGGCCTTAAAGTAATTTAAACAGAGACAAACACCTTCCTTATTAGGATGCACAAAAACACCTAGCCTATTTTTATTCAGTCATGATATATGAGTGTCGCTGGCTAGGCCTGCACTTATTGCTTCTGAACTGATTGGCTTGCTATGCCATTTCAGAGGATAATTCAAGGCCAGCCATACTAGTGTGGGTCTGGGAGTCTCTGTCAGAATGGCAAGGACAGCCATTTCCTTTTCTGAAGGATATCACTGAACCAGATGGTTTACAACAACCCACTTCAATGATTACAGTCACTAGGACCCGTTTTGTATTCCAGATTTATTTGGTTTCTTGAATCTAAATTCCTCATCAGCAATGGTGGGATTCAAACTTGTATCTCCATTTAACTGAACAAAACCTATGAAACTGAATAAATCAGGAGCTTTGACCACCAGTCAGCAGGAAATAGAATGTGGTAAATGGTTAATGAGCTGGTCAAATTGTTTAAATCACTTCCAAATTTTTGACATCAATTTTCACACCGGTTTATTTTCTCTGTTAAATAGAAGATATCAGGGGCTGATTAGATATATTTTAAACGGAAGACAACCATTCTTCTCTATGTTGAGGCCAATGAGCTAAGTCATATTGATGAAGAAAGTCTTTAGTTTGAGTACATCTATGAAGGTGCAATAACATTGCAAGTCATTGCTCTATTTTTTTAATACCTGATCCATGCCAAGTTAGTTGATTCAACTGATTTAAACATGTAGAACCAGGACATTGCTGCTAGGAGGAGCGATGGGCTATATTGAAAATTAGGAGGGACAAATACCAAAAAGATGAATAGTGTGGAAAAAGAAAGACTTACAGAGGTAAAATGCAAAGCAGACAGGCATGGTCTTAGAATCTGTGTGTGTTAATGTGAAGAATCTTACAAACAAGGTTGCAAAAAACAAGCTGCTGGAGTAACTCAGCAGGTCAGGCAGCATTCCTGAAGGCAAAGGAATAGTCAGCATTTTGGGTTGAGACCCCACATCGGGACTGAAAGTGTAAAGGAGATATAGCTGGTATTGGTAATTGGTTTATTATTGTCACATGCACTGACGTACAGTGAAAAACTTTGTTTTAGATGCCATCCATACAGATCATTTCATTATATCAGTACATTGAGGTAGTACAAGGGAAAAGCAATAACAGAATGCAGAATATAGTGTTACAGTTACAGAGAAAGTGCAATGCAGGCAGACAATTATGTGCAAGGCCACATCGAGGTAGATTGTGGAAGTCAAGAGTCCGTTTTATTGGTGAGGTACTTTAGGAAAGTAGAGGGAATGAAAAGTCATGACAAAGAATGAGGTAGTCGAGGTAAAAGTCAGGAGTCCATTTTATTGTGCAAGAAGTCTGGTGACTTTGACAATGATTCCCAAATCTCCAACAAAATGGTAAACACATTAAAATCTTCTCAATTCCTTTTTGTATAATAGCAATGCACAGTGATTAGGTAAATGTACCCCACCATCTTGTTGAGGCTCTGATAATGTCTCTATAAACTTCTTTGATGTTCATTGCCCCTTTGCCCCCAATGATAAAATCTTAAAATTCGATTTTGAAACTTTGGGGTAGATTTCCAACCTGTCACCTGGGATGCAAAGTAATATTGCTTGGCTGCCCATTATGGGAGTTAGAGGGTTATAATTTCCATGGAAACAAAAAAACAGATTGTTTCCGTAACAAGCAGTCAAGGCTGCATACCCAGCTCTGTTCCTCACTGGCACTCTGAAAATTTGCTTCATCAATTCACTGGAATACAAATATGTAGCATAATCCATCAACAAACTTGCTAATCTATCACTTGAAGTAATTAAAACCTCCACATGGATTTGTAATGGGCTTGTGAAAAATGGTTACTGAGCAAAGAATCACTTTTTAACTTCCATCCAAGTGCAAATATCGAGGAGCAGGTAATGGTGTGAAATAATGGTACTGCGCTATTGTGAGAGAGTATCTCTGATTAAGTTATATACTATTTTTTGATCTAAAGTACAATTATTGGATCACACAAAGGTAAAATGTGTAGCAAATGAGCTAAACGTCAAGGATAATTTTTGATGAAATATCAAATAATCATCAATTCAGTTCAAAAACCATAGGCTCAAGTGATTATACAGCGAAGTGATAAGATTGAAATATCTCTTCATTTTAGTAAACTGTCAAAACCTGATCCGCTCCATTGGAAGCTTTGCAGAATACAAAGGTATTCTTCAACAAGAGTGGAGCTTTGTGAAATGGAACCTGATTCCTATACTTTATTTATTTTCAGCATTCTGGGACACTGTCATTAACAAACAAAAGAACCATTGAAAATCATGCCATAGATAGAGTGAAATGTCCCAATTAGTTCTGTGGCAAAGGTGGAAACACAACCAACAGGTAGTTAGGGAATAGGATTTGTGACAGGGCTAGAGCAGAATGACTTCAGTCTTCACCATATTTAGTTGGAACAAATGTCTGTTCACTCAGTATTGGATGAAGCTCATTCTTTGTCATGACTTTCCATTCACTCTACTTTCCTGAAGTACCTCACCAATAAAAGACCTGGGTTTGATCTTTTTATTACATGGATTATTTACTCTAAAATTTTTCCAGTTGTTGCACCAGTGGCAAATTCAAGGCAGAAAATAAATGAATTGAAGTAATGAGCCAATTTCATGTGGTTTCTGCCTTTTTTCTGCCCAAGAGTCAGAAGCATTAATGGACCTGATTGACAGAAGGTGGGGCATGTTGTCATTCCAGTCTTACACTAAATGACACAATTCATGATTTTGTTCCAGGATATTAAAAGATATCCAGGTATCCAAATCTCTAAGAATAGCTAGATTTTAAAGTCCTTTTGAACTTTATTAAGATTGGGTGTTACTGGTGCAATTATTTGCACAATGGCATCTTTTTCATTTCTTTCTTCTTCTTCAATCTTTTTTATTAGTTTTAAAATCAATACAAATTGGTACGTAGCATCAAAGTTCATACAAATATTACAAAGAGATCTGGATGTCACTCAAATCTTGGATAATCAT
>JARFYF010000084.1:42952280-42965283 GCA_030265395.1 Rhina ancylostomus
GTTGCAGGAATAAGTGCCAGGAAGGGGATTGGTGGGGAAGGACGAGTGGACAAGGGAGTCACAGAGAGAGCAATCCCTGTGGAAAGAGGAGAGGGGAGAGGAGGGGAAGATGTGCTGGGTGGTGGGATCGTGTTGGAGATGGCAGAAGTGACGGAGAATGATGTATTGAATGCGGACGCTCATGGGGTGGTAGGTGAGGACAAGGGGACTCTATCCCTGTTATGTCTAGGGAGGAGAATGGGGTGAGGGCAGATGTACAGGTGTGAGGTGAGGGCTGCATCAATAGCAATGGAGGGGAAGTGCCATTTTCTGAAAAAGGAGGACATCTCAGATGTCCTGGAATGGAAAGCCTTATCATGAGAACAGATGCGGCAGAGGTGAAAGAATTGAGAGAAGGGAATAGCATCCTTGCTAGTGACAGGATGGGAAGAGCTGTCTCCGAGATGGAGACAGAGAGATTAAGAAAGGGGAGGGAGGTGTCAGAGAAGGACCAAGTGAATTTGAGGGCGGGGTGGAAGTTGGTAGCTAAGTTGATGAAATTGATGAGCTCCGCATGGGTGCAGGAAGCAGCACCAATGCAGTCGTCAATGTAGCGGAGAAACTTTTACTATACTCCAGTCCTCCGGCAGCAGCCATGAAATATTTCTTCCTATTTCAAGAAAGAGAATGAGGAAAAGTCCAGCAACTGTAGACCAGTCTATTTAACTTCGGTGGTGTGAAATATTTAAGAAACAGTGATCCAGGACAAGATTAATAGTCACCTGGAAGTAAACGGATTAACTAATGCAAACCAGAATGGAATAGTAAGGGCAAATTATTTTAACCAATTTGATAGAATTTTTTGGTGAACTAACAAATAAAGTTTATGTGGGTAAATGCAAGTGATGCATGAACTTCTCTAAGTACATGGACTTAGAGAAGGATTTGACAAAGTGCCATCTAACAAGTGAAACATCAAAGTTTAAGCACATGGTGTAAAAGGAACAGCGAGAACAGGGATATGAATTTGGCTAGGCAACACTCAACAGAGGGCCGTAGTGAATAGATGTTGTTTGGACAGGACGAAGGTGAATAGTGACTTTCCACAGGATCAGTCACATTGCTTTTTTTGATCGATACTAATGACCTAGATTTAGGGTGCAAGCCATGCTGTCTAAATTTGGAGATGATACAAACTTTGGCAATTTGTAAACTACAAGGAGGATAATGATAGATTACAATAGGATATAAACATGCTAGTGGAGTGGGCAGACACATGGATTGCCTAAGCTCTAAGAAATTCCATCCCATTGGTTACTTGGTGAAAACTGTAACAGCTGTATGCTTTTGATGATGTGTTTGCATAATCCTGCATAAAGACCATTTGTTCCTTGAATAGGATTTATCTGAATTAGAAAACAAAACATGTAATCTGTAAATGTGAATTTAAACCTTCAGCACACATTTACCAACTCTTTGGTCATCACATTCTATGGTGTTCGTGAGGGGGCTATGTTACAGGACCACTTATCCAGACAAGAGTTACAATTGCTTTTGATACTGTCACGTACATTTTTAGTCAAAACATATCAATAAGACTAGAACAAAAGGAAGGGCAAGGATGGGAATGAGAGAAATGAAAGTCATGGGTGCATCAGCTGAAAGGACAGATTAGAATGTAGGCTGCTGAGATGAACTCGTTTAGCAAGAAATGAAAAATTAGCAAAATAAGTTAAAATGATTAGGCATTTGTTGAGCATGAAAAGAAATTAACACTATTGAAAGTGAAGCATTAAACATAGGTTAAAAATTGTGGGATATAAGTGTAAACTAAATTGAATTTAGTTAGTTCGGAGGATGAGAAAGAGAACAGAGGATACCTACAAAAAATTCACTTAAATTGCCCAGAGAAAAAAAGTAAGAATTAATGGCATGCAAAGATCTGTAACCATGGCATAATGCTCCAGGATGTAGAAGTTTCAGACATGACAGAGGGGGATGCAAAAGAGGCGGGGGAGTCACACTTCTCACTAGAGAGTATGTAAAGAGGATATCCTGAAGAAGATTAAGGGATGGGATGGATGTACATTTGGAATGGCAGGCGCTGATCAAAGATAATCAGCATGGCTTTGTGTAGGGAAAATACTGCCTCACTAATTTGAGTTTTTTGAGGAGGTGACAAAGAAGATTGATGAAGGCAAGGCTGTAGACGTTATCTATATGGACTTTAGTAAGGCATTTGACAAGGTCCAGTGATGGGATTCAGAGCTTGGAGCTCCACTGCCAGAGAATTAGCCTCCACACTTAAGGATTGCTTAATTTTATTAAATTCTTACTGACAGCTGAATCAATGGGGCAAAACATAAATAGGTTTGTTCATTATGTTCTACTAAATGCTTTAAAATTACTTGCATTTTTGATGTAAGTTAACTCAAAGCACCATTGCCTGAGGTTTAGTCACCCATTCACTTGATTACTCTTTCTCTATTTGGGCTATCAGTGATTCCTGATTATCCTCATCTAACTAATTAAGAACTGGTGTCAGAGATAAGAACTGATCTCCAGCAATTTTACACACATTTTGTGCTTCTATGGAGCATTGCCATAGCTGGAGAAAGTTCTGGTCTATGCAGACCAGAGCTTCATACAAAAGATCAGGAAATATTTAGGTACTTGCATGACTTTTTTTATACTTTCTAGTATGATCACACTTGTTCCTCCTAATATTCGCACAGAATAGATGTTCAGAAGTAATGTTTAATTAACATTTTTAATGTCATTTCTGTAGAGTTTGTTCCTGTTGCATGCAGGTTCCCATGAGCATTTATATTGAAGTTCTTTATTCTGGCACCAATATAGGACTAACCGTAATGCAGGGTGGTTAGTTGTCTGCACCAAAATATGAATCCAAACTGTCACTGGGAGTGCATGAAAGAAAGCAGGTCAGCATGATCATGAATACACATGTCCTGAATAGCCTCTGGTACCAAGTTTCATCACAGAGTCAGAGAATGGTTCTAAAATGGAAGAAGGCTCTTTGGCCAATCAAATCTGTTCTGGCTCCACGTAAGATCAATTCAGCTGGGCCACTCCACGGCATCCCCCATTTCCCTGCAAATTACTTCCTTCAAAATTCTTATTCAGCTTCCTTTTGAAACCAATAATTGAGTCTGCCTCCACTACTACTTCTGGCAGTGCACACCAGACCTTAACCATTTGCTGCATAAAAAGCTTTCTCCTCATGTCACTTTTGGTTCTTTTGTCAATCACATTTTGTTGAGTCATAGAGAGACACAGCACAGAAACGGGTCCTTCAGCCCACCAATCAAGTGTCCATTTTTACACTAATCCTACCCTAAACCTTTTTACGCTCCCCACATTCCCATCAACTCTTCTCCCCCCACCCCCAGACTCTACAAACCACCTACACTCTAGGAGTAATTTACTGTGACCAGTTACCCTCCCAACCAGCAGATATTTAGGATTTTTGAGGAAACCAGAGCACTCAGAGGAAACAGACGTGGTCACAAGGGGAACGTGCAAAATGTGCAAACTCTACATACTTGTGCCTCTGGAACTACAAGGCTTCAGCTCTACCAGTTGGGCCACTGTGCTGTTCTGCTGCATCTCTGTCCCATCCTTCTGATGATTCCTGACCCTTCTGCCACTGGGAACCATTTCTTTCTATCTACTCTGTTAAATCCATCCTGATTTCAAATATTTCCATCATTTCCTCTTGAATGCTTCTCTGTTCAAAGGAAAGCAATCTCAGCTTCTCCATTCAGTCAACATAACTAAAGTCCCTCATCGCTGGAATAATTTTGGTCGGCATGGATGGGTTGGGCTGAAGGGCCCGTTTCCATGCCGTATGGCTCCATGAGTCTCTTCTGCACCCTTTCTAAAGCCTTTACATATTTCCTAAAGAGTGGTGACCAGAACTGGGCAAAATACCCCAGTCATGGCTGAAGTTTTAATAAGGTCCATCATGACTTCCTTCTTTTTACACTCCAATTTTGAAGCTCATTGTCCTGTATGTTTTTTAACCACTTTGCCAACCTGCTCTGTTATGTTCAATGAGCTGTGCTCATACCTGCCCCAATCACTCTATATTTGTACCCCTTTAGAATTGTGCCCTCTAGTTTCTTTGGCCTCTTTTCAATATTTTTTCCAGCAAAATGTAACCCTTCACATTTCTCAGCAATAAATTTAATCTGCAACCCATTCCTCCAGCCTCTCTGTACCTCTTGGAATAAAAAGGGAAAATGCTGGAAATAATGAACAGGAATGGCAGCATCTTTGGAAAGAGGAATAGAGTTATGGTATGAGGTCCATGATCTATCAACAGAACTAGAAAAAACTCATATTTTCATTTGCAGAGAAGGGATGCGGAAAGCAAACGCAATATTTGTGATAGTGCGGTGACCAAGTAAATCTGAATGACTGAGGGAGGGTGATGAAGGCTTGGTAATTCCAACTAACATGTCTGGAAGAGGTCTAACTAAGGGGAGCTGAATGATAACAGAGGAGAGAGAAAAACAAATGCTGCTGGAACTGTCTAATATGAAACACAGCAATTGCTGCAAACCTGAAATTAAAGGCTATGCTGGAAAATCCCAGTAGACCAGGCAGCATCTGTGGAGAGAGAAATAAAAATGTATTTAATTGATTATCTTGCATCAAAACTAGCCAGTTCTGAAACTGGAGAAGCCGGTTATCTGAAATTATTGAAAAATGCAATGCCATTCCTGAAGGTAATGTTGGGCTTTGTTGAAGCAGCATAGGAGACCAAGGACAGAAAGGTCAAAGTGAGAGTAGGATGGAGAATTAAAGTGACGGGTGATTGGAAGTTCAGGGTCACCCATGCTGATTGAACAGAGTTGTTCTGCAAAGGGATCACCCAATTTGCCTTTAGCTTCTCCAGCGTAGAGCACATTATCAGCACTGAATGCACTAAATTTGAAGTGCAAATTAATTATTTCCTTAAAGTCTTTCACCATCCTCCTCTCATTTCACTGTGCCTTCACATTTTGCGTCACCTGCAGATTTGGAATTTGTGCACTTTACACCCAAATGCAAATCATTAATATATATGAAATGTAGGCAGTAGTCCTAACTTTTTCATGGGTAAGAACACATAACAGAAAATGCCGATGGTTCACTGTTGCACAATGTACTGAGGAGCAATGTTTCCCATTGGGAAAAACTTGTTTATTAATGCTGACTGAATATAATTTTAAATCCAAATAGAAGTATGTAGACGTTTAAACCTTTCAGTTCAATTGGAAATAACAAGCTAATAATATCCTGCCCACCTACATAGTTAACTGATAAAATAATATAGCCTAGAAATGTTTGTGTACCCCAATGGTGCACTGGATTCAATTCATCTGACCCACACCTGGCTGATCTTCCTGTTCAACTCTTTGTATATGTAAACAATCAAAACTCTGCTGCCCATGACCTAATATGGCAAGTTCCATTCCCCATGTCTCTACATTTGCTGACATACAGTAATTCTCAGTTATGTGATGCCTTAATTTTAAAAATCACATGCTTGTTTTCAAATCAATCAATGGTCTCATGACTCCATATCTTTGCAAAGTCTCCAGTTCCATAACCATCCAGGATATCTATGATTTTCTAATTCTAGCTTCATGAATGTCCCTGAATTTAATTGCTTCCCATTGGTTTCGCCCTTAGGTGCAAAGGCCCTAAGTTTGAGAATTCCATCCTAAAACCTCTCTTTCTCTCTACCCCTAACTCTTTATGTAAGGTCTTCTGTGCTCTTTAAGGCATCTATGTCTAATCCTATACCAGAGTACAATTTGTGATGTTAGGAATTAATCAAGAATGGTGCCACTGAGTAAATGGATAGTCTTGTGTCTAAAGATTTTTGACTGAATTCCAATAATGCTCATAAGTTTGAAGTTACATTTGTTGTGAATGTTAATTACAATTAATTTTCCACAGTTATTAAGACAGTCTCATTTAATGCCAACGGATTGTAACCTGTGTGGGATTAGCTCTCAGCAGATAACAGTGAATTCAAATGGTGATCAGTTTATTTATCAAACCTTTTAAACTTAGTTTGCAATTCTCACTTCTCACTCTTGACTCAAATGTTAAACTTAACCACACCAAATTATATTGCCTTGTTGCTTCTACAGCATTGTTCTCGAAAACAGTACCAAGTGCATTCTGTAAATTTATTGTCTTCATTTTTGAAGATATTCTGCTATTCCACCCTTTATGAAAATTAATATTTCTTATGTCTTCACTACATGCATATCTGGATGTGTGTGCATGTGTATGTGTCTGTGTGCATGTATGTAATAACATACATTAAAAATCCAATCACTCTCACATTTGCTTTCCATCTTTGCATTTATTGAACCTTTCTACCCCCGTTTATTACCAAAAGATCAGTGGTAACATTGCTAAAGGAATGTCATTGCAATTTGTCACATATTCTTGTATAATTCAAGAACCTGCAGGTGGAATTACCCTGGGTGTGTATTGCCATAAGGAACTAGTTACTCTTCTTCTAACCACTTAGGTATGTGGAAGGAATCTGCAAATCCTTAACACAACATACCACTGAGCCCAGATGAGATCATCATCATAAACCTTCTTCACTAAGTACGTTCATGGAAATCTCTTAGAACCTAATAAATGTACAAGAAGCTAAATTTGTAAAATGAAAAGATGTAAGAAATTGCCAAAAGAAATATAACAGACAGAAGGCCAGATCTGTAAGATCCCTGTGGGAGATTTTCTTAAACTCATGCCTTCTGCTATTACTCCATGCCTTCAAGTATTACTCTATTTACTAAATTACTGGTCCATTTCATCTCAGATATTAACTCTATAGATTTAGGTCTGACAGAATTTAGTGATGCTGCAATATATACAACAGTTGGAAGTTAGAAGTCAGTGTGTGTGTAATCAGTATCTGTTGCCTGCTTCATTCTCCAACAAACATATGAGACAATCAGCAAGAAAAAACAGGCACAAGATGTTAGAAAATCTCAATCATGTCCAATGCTTTTCAATCTCTGGAACTCTCTTCTTCAATCACCACCTCTTATGAGTTTTCTGTGATTGAGACATGCTGAGAAGATTTCCTCAGTTTGATACCTCGAGCAAATTCATAAATGTATACAAAGAACATGCTTATCAATGAGCTGCAAATATTTCTCTTCCCAATTTTGGATGTGCCACAAAACAACAACCCATTTTTGTAATAAAATGTTTGCCACATTGCATGAGATTTCTTTCCTATCTTTTAAACCCTATGATAGTACTGAGTACATTGGTATTTCTGTGGTACAGCCTTTTTGTCTCTGTAAAAACAATTGAAGGGTGGAAAGTGATTCCCGTAAAAATTTCAACAATGTATATTTATTATTTTGTTAATACTAGTATTTACTGGGTAATATTTAATCTAACTTAATGTGTGTATGAATCTTCTTACTGTCCATGTATTCAATCAGCCTTTTTGGAATGTGATAAGTTAAAATATTTCTGCGTAAGAAACTTAATGTGGGCCACTCAGCATGGCTGCCTCCTACACCAGAGCCTCTTGCCCTGAACTATCCCTGTTTTTACTGCTACTTATTACTCACTTTGAGTTCAAGTTCTTCCTCGGGGCAAATTACTCTTCATTTGTTCCAAGTCGCTAGCTTCTGATCTAAAGGTCAGTGTGAGTAATGTTTTCATTGCTCTAGTCAACCATTTCCTTTGAAATTAATTATGAACTCCTGGTTCTTGTATCAGCATCTGAAAAAGGAAGCAGAAGGTACATTTATAATCCAATATTGCATTTATCAATTTTTTTTGCGAGTAATGGTCTGCAAAACGTAGTTCTTGGAATGAGAGCACAGATCTATTCATCCTCACCTGTTCTGTCAATGTGGAGAATGTGGCATGATTTTTTTACATTACCATCTGGCATATGCCTGTCTTCTATCTCTGCTGAAACAGTGATTTGACAGTTATGTCATACATCATGTCAGCATAATGTATTCAAAGTAGTTGGGGGTTCAAAGCATTTCTTCTCCTATTCTGTTATTGTGGACCCTGGGTCCAAGTGCACCCTGCTTCCATTATCTTTTTCTGTCTAAGCAGAGCATTCACAGTTTAAATCTGCTAGACGACTTTCAAAAACCAGCATCTTGACTGGGACATCATTGTTCAATTATATGTGTGTCAGCAATGAATTAAGCATGATTTCCAGGATTAAAATCTAAACTATCTTGAACAGCTGCATTCAATCCTTTGCATAAAGGTTGCCAAATTTTAGCTCCATTTCCCTATTACTTTGGATGCAATCCTTAAATCATGGTATTTTGTCGCAATATGACTGCAGACAGAAAATCAAGCTTTCCCAGCAGTGCGGGTACCTTTTTTCCTGCGCAGTCTGGTTACATCGCTACATATTCTTTTTGAAGATACGATAATTTAAGACCTATCTTTAAATTTGATTTCAAAATATAAATATGAGCCTCAAACTGTTAAGCTAATTTCTTAAATTTATAAAGATTGCAGAGAAACTCCAGAAGAAATCAGACTGCTGGTTAAGTAGGTGATAATTGTAAATTGAAATAGGTAATCTTCATTCCTCAGACTGGAAAATATCTCAGAACTACTTTTTTAATGTGCTACACTGATACTACAGAAACTGCCTACAAACTTGCTTAATTCTTAGCCAACAATTACCAGATGATCCTGAAATACATTTCTTATTTTGTAAAAGCCAGTACTAGCTTTTCCTTTATGTAGAAATCAGTATATAAATTTGCTTAGGAGCTAATTGCTGATTAACCAGAGTCTCTCTATATTGTTGGTGTCAAAGGGAACAAATGGTTTTCTAAATCCATTCAAGTTATCAGCTGATCACATGTATCCATGAACTTGTTCAGATGTGTAATTGATGTAAACTCCGGAATCCTGGGGTATGTTACTTTGTATTTATACCCTTATCTTGATTTCCTGCAGCATTCAAGAAGGAGGGCAGTCTGGTTTGAAACCTCCTAGAGGTGCCTTAATGACAACTTAGAGTCTAATTTCACCCCCACTCCTTTAAACATTGTTTTCACTCTATAAGTCAGTTTTGGACATTTTTTGAAAATCAAAAAAATCTGCTGAAGCCAGAAATCTAAAATAAAAATAATAAAGTCCTGTCAAAACTCAACAGGTTAGGCAGCAGCTGTACAAAGAGAAGCAGAGTTTCAGGTCAAACACAGGATGAAGGGTCTTCTGTTGACTCTGTCTCTTTCCACAGATGCTGCCTAAAGTGCTGATTTTTTTCTAGCATGTTTTTATTCAGGACATTTTGATGCAGAGCAGAGTAAGTGAGATTCACGAGCTTGAATGTGTACTTTTTATTCATTAACGAGGGTTTGATCCTCATTGGCAAGATCACCAATTAATGCCCTTCCCTAATTATCCTTAAGAAAGTGGTGATTAGTTACCTTCTTGACCGCTGTATTGTGTTCTTTTTCTATCGATCATGCCCTGGAGTTCTGGTCAGTCTCTCTCAGTATAATGATCAGTTCACCTATGCTACATCTGCTAAAGGATATCACCATAGTAGCAAAGAAAGGGGGCAAGGGACTAAATCAACCCTAAATACCCAAGAAGGCTGCTGGAAATATTTTTCCAATCAGTTTCTTGTGGAGTATGGGACTTTATTTAATACCCTATTTAAAATGTTTTCTCATTTAGAAAATAACATTTATTCCAAAGTCCAGCCTAGGTTTTTTTTAATCAGCCATATTTTAACACTGTCAGAAAGATTTTATCGACACATTTATCACTTGTATTAAAGTAACCACAAATGGAAAATATTGGATTGTTTGAATTGTTTCTCTCCCATTAGAAATGCTCCTTCACTTACAACAGTAAATTGACTTCTATAAAATTACAGATTTTTGTGACATTTTTGTTACTCCATGAAATTTAAATTCTTTGATTTCCAAACTTAGAAGCTAACAGTAAGTCTTGTTAAATTCCAGACTGGGAAGCACGAATTGATAGCCATGGGAGAGTGTTTTACGTGGATCATGTAAACCGTACAACAACATGGCAACGACCCACAACAGCTGCTACACTTGATGGTTTGCGTAGGTCCAACTCCATCCAACAAATGGAACAGCTTAACCGACGGTATGTGACACATTCAGTTGGTGCATTGGCCACTCCTCAAAGTTAGTTTTAAGAGAGAAATATGACTGAAAGTTCTTCATTTGTTTGAGTATTCTGTTTGTGTGTGTGCATATGTGTAGATGGTTATGGTAGTCAATTCTTTCACAGATTGGAGAGAGTAATAGTGTAGGCACTGAGTGAAGTGTAATAGTTCTATTGCAGCCTTCAAGAGGGAATTGCAATAATACACGGTGAAGAAAAAATTGCAAGGCTGTGGAGAAAATACTCATGAGCGAGTGAAAAGTTGGCATGGACAAGATGAGTCAAATGGACATTCCTGGGCTTTTACCATTCTGTTATTCTATGGTACTGTAATTTTTGTAAGGGCTTCAATACCAAGTTATATCTTGTTCAAAGATCATCCAAGAATTTGAATTCTATTCCCACTTAGGTTTGTTACGTAATGTATTTCAAAAAGTTACAAGACGGTGAAAAGGATGAATTAGAATGACAGATTCTACAGTTTCTATACAGCAAAATAACATTGTCCAGACACTGTAACCAAATATCTCTGAATAACAATCTTTTGCTTGCACAGTAAAGCATGAGAAGGAAAGAGGACGACAAGAGATTACAAATGAGTCACTACCTGCTACCAAGTAGGATGTTGATGCTTGAAGACATGGCATGTCAAATGGAATGTAATTAAATCCATCTGAGGTGCATAGAAGCATGTAAGCAGGAGACATGCCCTATTTATGAGAAATAATTGACTAGAAGTTCTCTTTTCATGATTAGCAGCTTCAACATCTCAGTGAAAATATTATCACAGAGGTGGTGTATTGCAGAAGCTATTGGTGCATGGCAACATGACGTACACATGGTGGGGTAAAACCTTCACTGAAGTTTTCCTGATCCGGTGGCTTCCCTTTGCCCATCCCTTTGTGGATTCGAGAGAAGTCACCAGATAAGTTTTATTCGCTACTTTAAAAATACATTGAAAGTCTAAATCATCCTAAACTTCGTCACGTTAACAAAATGATGTAGTCAAACAAATTTACACTTGTGTAATATATAATTATTAAATGGGGATGAAGCAGTATGACACTGCATTCTCCAAACCTTCTTGAAGGCAGCAACTAACTTCCAAATTTCTTCACAGCACCATTCAAAATGTTTGCAAAAGATCACTGCTGTATGATTGATCTCCCTTGGAATTGTAGCAAACTATGAGGAAGATAGTAATGGATTTCAAAAAGGCATGAAAAGGCCGGTGGGTTAGAGGGGACAGGTGGTACTTGAGATTCAATTCGGAAAAGTGAGATGATACATTTTATATGAAGAATAAGAAGATGATACTAAAATATATCACCTCACTACAATTCTGGAGAGGATGAAAGAACAAAAAATGCCAGTCAGTATTTGTGCCCCTTGCCACCTTGTGCTACCTTGAAGGTGGCAGGATAGATAACATAGCAATTAATAAAGTATATAAGATTTATAAATGCAGGTGCACATTCCAAAAGATTCCAAAGCTAGGATGTAACAACTCAGCTTGAGTATTACAGCCATTTCTGGGCAAGGCACTTTAGTCAGGCCATAATTTTCTGGAATGGTTGCAAGGATGGGCTATAGTTGTCTGGATAGACTGCAGAAACTGGGATTATTTTCCACAAGAGCAGTGAACTCTTCTGAGTTGATATGAGGGTTTGCACAAGGTAAATAAAGTGAAACTGTTTCCAAAGGCTGAAGTGTCAAAAAACAGGGATTTATGAAAACTGTCAAAGTAACCAGAAGCAGCTTGAAGAGAAACAGTTCATGCAGTGAGCAGCTAGGATTTGGAGTGCACTGACTGAAAGTGCGAGAACATTTAGCAGTAGCTTTAATATCCAGAAATCTGTGACTGAGTCTCCATACAACCCCATGAGGCAGAAAATTCCACATTCTGTGAGTGACAAAATTTCTTCTCATCTCAGTCTTCTCATCTCAGTCTCATCTCACTCTCACTTCTGAGAGTACTACTGGAGGGGATTCTGGGGGATAAGGTATACAAGCATTTGGAAAGACGGGTTGATTAGGGATAGTCAACCTTTGTGTGTGGGAGATCATGTCGCATGAATCTGATTGAGTTTTTTGAAGAAGTAACCAAGAAGGTCGAGGAGGACAGAACAGTAGACATGGCCAATATGGACTTCAGTAAGGCCTTTGATAAGATTTTGCATGGTAGGCTGTTAGATCGCATGGGGTCCAAGGAGAGCTCACTAATTGGATACACAATTGGCTTGATGGTAGGAAGCAAGAGGGTGCTGGTGGAAGGTTGTTTCTCAGACTGGAGACTTATGACCAGCGATATTCCCCAGGGGTCGGTGCTAAGCTCATTGCTATTTGTCATCTGTATCAATGAGGGAAGACAAATGAAGGTGGAGCTTTCACAATGAATCGTAGGGTCCTGGGGAGTGTTGTAGAACAGAGGGACCCAGGAGTACAAGTACAAGGACACTAGCATTAAGTATAGAAGTTGGGATGATATGTTGCAGTTGTACAAGATGTTGGGTGGCCACCTTTGGAATACTGTCTTCAGTTTTGGTCATGCTGCATTAGGAAAGATGCCATTAAGCTGGAAAGAGTGCAGAGGAGATTTGCAATGATGTTGCCGGGACTCGGGACTGAGTTATGGAGAGAGTTTGAGCAGGGTGAGACTTTCCAGTGAAGCATTGGAGAATGAGTGGTGATCTTATGAAGGTGTATAAAATGATGAGGGGCATAGATAAGGTCAATGCACACAGTCTTTTTCCCAGGGTTGAGGAATCAATAACTAGAGGGCATAGGTTTAAACTGAAAGGGGAGAGATTTAATAGGAACATGAGGGGCAACTTTT
>JARFYF010000084.1:43045304-43058664 GCA_030265395.1 Rhina ancylostomus
GCTGTGCTTAAAGGGGCTTTCACATCTTTCAGGTCCAAGTCTGCATCATGGAAAGGCAAGCTAACTTTGGCATTTATTCTGTGAACTGGTTCTGACCACCATATAGTTTGGCCAGAGTATACAGACAGTATTGCCACCATGACATTTTCAGCACTGCTTCTCTATGGATTACAATCTGTAATATATTAAGTATTATTATTGTACAAAATAATTCACTTATGCAGATGCATTTGTTGCCTTGACACAAATGAACTGCATGATGCAAGCCAACTATTGCATGGGACTGGCTCAGTGTAATAGTAGGCTTGCATTGTGCATATAATTTGTGTCAAGATGTAGGTGCATCAGTGTATTAAGCTGAGGCTGTATAATAACAATGCTGACAGAGGAGAAATCATAGCTGTGGTCAGGGAGACCAGGCAAGATGGAGGGCAGCAGCTGAATCAAGGAATCAAGGCTGGCTTGTGCTGTCAACTGCACCCAGACCTGCATTTTAGGACATAACATAACATCAATAATATTGAAGTACTTTAGGAGACTTCTGAGCTCTGGAGAATAGCTAACACATGTGGGACCATCACTTACCTGTTGCTTTGCAAACAGGCCTGTCAACTGATCCCAAAAAAAAAATGCACTCTCATGCAGGATACTGAGAAACCTTTTGGTCAACCAAGAATACTTAGTGATGCACGGCATGAAGTAGGTAAGAGTGAGGCAGGAAAGCAAGACAGAACAAGCAAGAAAATGAGGATCAAAATACAAATTGCTCTGCTGGAGGAGCTCAGTGGGTCAGGCAGCATCTGTAGAGGGAAATGGACAGTTGACTTTTCAGATGAATGAGTCCAGTTGAAGGGTCTCGACCTGAAATGTTGACAGTCCATTTCATGCTGTAGATGCTGCCTGATTCACTGAGTTCCTCCAGCAGTTTGTTTTTTGCTATAGATTCCAGCGTCTACATGATGGCATATATCCCAGAATATTGAAAGAAGCAAGTGAGGAGATTGCTGGGGCTTTGACAAAGAGCTTTGCATCCTCACTAGCAACAGGCAAGGTCCCAGAGGACTGGAGAGTTGTAAACGTTGTGCTTTTGTTCAATAAGAGAAATGGGGATAATCTAAGTAATTATGGGTCAGTGGGCCTCACGTCAATGGTAGGGAAGCTATTAGAGCAGAAACTTAGGGATAGGATTTATGCACATTTGGAAAGGCAAGGCCTGCTTAGGGACAGTCAGCATGGGTTTGCCTTCCAAATTGAGGGGGTGACAAAGGTGCTTGATGAGGGTAAGGCAGTGGACATTAACTACATGGACTTTAGTAAGGCATTTGACAAGGTCCCTCATGGTAGGTTGATTCAGAAGATAAAATGCATGGGATCCAGGGTGAATTGCAAGTTGGATTCGGAACTGGCTTGCCCATAGAAGATGGAAAGTAGGGGCGGAAGGCTGTTTTTCTGGCTGGAGGTCCGTGACTAATGGTGTTCCACAAGGATTGGTGCTGGGACCTCTGTTGTTTGTGATATATATCAATGATTTGAATGAAAATATATATGGATGGATTAGCAAGTTTGCAGATGACACCAAAATTGGACAGTGTAAAGGACTATCAAAGAATTCAGCAGGATATAGATCAGTTACAGATATGGGCAGAAAAGTTGGCAGATGGAGTTCAATCCAGGCACGTGTGAGGTGTTGCACTTTGGGAGGACATATGAAAGGAGAAAGTACACAGTAAATGGTAGGCCCCTTAATCGCAATGAACTACAGAGGGATCTTGGGGTCCAAGTCCATAGGTCACTGAGAGTGGCTATGCAAGAGGATAAGGTGGTAAAGGTGTAGTATGGCATGCTTGCCTTCATTGGTAGAGGTGTTGATATAAAAGTAAGGAAGTCATGCTGCAGCTATATAAAACTTTACTCAGACCGCACTTGCAGTATTGCATGCAGTTCTGATAGCTCCGTTATAGGAAGGATGTGGAGAATGTGGAAAGGATGCAGAAGAGGTTTACCAGGATGCTGCCTGGCTTAGAGACTATGGCCTATGAAGAAAGGTTGGGCAAACTTATGTTGTTCTCCTTAGAGCATCGGAAGCTGAAGGGAGACCTGATAGAGGTTTTTAAAATTATGAGAGGCATAAATAGGGTAGACAGTCAGAATTTTTTCCCTAAGGTAGAAATATCAAACACCAGAGGGCATGCTCTTAAGGCTAGAGGGGAGATGTTTAAAGGCGAAGTGAGGGGCAAGTTTTTTATGCGGAGTGGTAGGGTGGGGCCAAATAGCCTGCCCAGTGCTGTACTGTTCTACAGCCTCTTGTATCTTCAGGCAAATGAGGATGGTGGAAGTGTTCCAGGTATGTGGCTGATTTGATTGAAAAGACGAGTTAAGTTTTTTTGAAGGAAACCAAAGACAACAGCAATTTTCATGGTCAATCATTCAGATAAACTTGGGTATCACTTATCAGCCTTTTTGATAAATTAGATAATACACAGAAGTAGAAGTGTCAGTACGATGTGCATTGTAAGTTACGATATTATGAAAATAAAATTACAAGGTTATCATGTTTGATAATTGTCAGCTGGAAAGCTTGTGATATGATAACTATCTTGGTTTCATTGACAAATTGAGAGTGTAGTACGGATTAAGGAGATAAAGACTTTGATTTGAATGTGGTCTACCTTTTGCCATTTTCTTTTACTTTATGCCTGTCCAGTTCTGCTTAAATTGATTTGTTTTCAGCAGTGGCCTTGGGCCTATCAGTTAATTGTGATATTTTCGTGGAGAAGACAACAATTCACACCAGCAGAGAAACACCAGCCACAGGAGTAACGAACCTTTCCCACCAGCTTCAGCATGAATGTGGAGTCAGTATTGGAGCTTCTGGGGAAGGAGACACTGCAAGGAGTGAGAAATAAGGAAGCAGGAGTGAGTTGCATATTCAAGTTTGAAAAGACATTCTGATTCTCTTCCTCATCATCATTTTATAGTTTCCTCCAACACCTTCAGAAAATTAATTATGAACTAAAGTCCCATTTCTTGTTAATGTAAATTCAGCTTCTCAACAATGTACACTAATCTCTCATCCTCTTTATGTCCTCTAGAGGTGTCTCTGAGACCTGAAGAAAGAGAAGATAATGAAACATCCTTCTTTACATCCAGTTGTACCAGAACAAATTCACTGATATTCACTCTTAACCCCTTCACGCACATGCCCAGAGAGATTTATCTAAGGGGTGGAAAAGCCAGGGTCACCAAAAGTGAGTTTACAGGGGCATGGAATGAACAGCAAGCAAGAGTAGAAGGAAAACATTTAAAAAAAGATATGCTTGACCATTGAGTCAGGAAGTAGCAAATCTTGACAGAATGATGTGGAGTTCATATTCCAAAGGCTCGAAAAGATTCCAAATCTTTTACATGAATGATACTTTCAGAGCATCAAATACATGCTGTTAGGACCATTAACCCATGGGATACTGGTATGGAGATATTGCTTTGCAATGGATGGTTATGTCTCCTTCTTTTGTTCCACAAATGGAAATTAAATGAGCTACGTTTAGAAAAAAAAACAAGATTAGAAGAATAAAGCCCCATCTCAGGAAGCACAAGTATAAGGGGAATGGGACTGATCTTGGGGAGGTCATGTAAGGCTATGTTGGAAAAAATGCTGATGCTAGAAATCTTTTTTGGTCCTGCTGTTGATGTTCTATCTCTACAGGATCAAGATAGATGCACTCTGGACTGGAGCACACCATTCAATCAGGACTATTAATATGCATTATAACCTTGGGTAATGTGGAAAGTAAATCTCCAATTAAATCAGATTGGAACCAATGCTTGGCAAATTAATAATCCAGAGTGGTAGATAAGTCTTTAAACTACTTAATTGGATGGAAGGATTCAGAAAAGGGTAAACTCAAAAATAGTAACAAAAATGTCAAAGCTGTTGAGCGGTGTAAAGAATTTGGTAAAAATAAGGAAGGCTCAGAAAGCAACAAAAGATAATAGACATTGATGTTTAAGGTGCCAGAAGGGAAAAATAGAAAAAAAAGTTCAAAATAAAATAGGTGAAATAACAGGACAAAGATGCATAAGTTTAATCTAATAGTCATTATGTCAATGTGATATGGAATAACTAAGAGTAGTTACTAAACATTGCAGTAAACTTGACATTTTAGAATAAATAGACAAAATGGAAAAGGAGACCCGAGGCTGCAGATGCTGACATCTGTAGCAGCAAACAATCTACTGGATAACTCAGCGGGTCAAGCAGCATCTGTGGGAGAAAAGGAATCGTCGATGTTTTGCATCAAAACTCTGCATCAGGATGGAAAATGGAAAAGGTGGTAGCAGGAGGGGGCTGGCCCTGATAGTAAAGTCTGAGAAGAGAAAAGCCCAGAAATGAGTGCATGTAGCAATTTTCTACTTTGGTGCTATGCTACAAAATACATCACCCATTTTCCCTGGAGTCAATTGTGCTAGCGATTATTTCTGGGTGCAATCACGTGGCTTATGCAAGGTACTTCCTAGTGTGATCTACATTAGGGTGACTGACACTTACCCATCATCATCTCAGTGATATCATAATTCATGTAATGCACATTTTCACCTGTACCAATATAAATTAGAGTCCAAAGTTTCACACAACAGGCATTGTGGAACAGTCTCACTTGAACTCCTGCACTTTGTGCTATTTCCTTGCTATTTAACTGGATGTTCTACTGAGATAAGGAAAGCTGACAACACACCTTCAGGACTGACTGCTTTCTGTTCAGACACCTTCAAAGGTCCAAAGTGCTTGCTACAGCCGTGGAAGGTTTTAGACTGCAGGAAGATATCAATGGCCTGCTCAATTGGGCAGAATAGAGGCATATGGAATTTAATCCAGAGAAGTGTGATATAATGAATTTAAGGGGGTTCAAAAATACAAAGGAACACATGACACATGGAAGTGATTTGAGAGGTGTGGAAGAACAGAGGGACCTTGACTTATAGGTACACAATTCCTAAAGGTAGCAGGACTAGTCAATGAAATAGTTAAAAAAGCATTTGAAATGCTTTTTTTTTGTTTGCCAGGCATAGAATATGAGAACAGAGATGAAATGCTAGAATTGCTAGTGTCATTAACAGGCCACACACTGACCCTTAAGAAATTGTCTCCTGCTGACCCACTTATTTCTGACATTCTCATACACTTCATCCATCTTTTCCTAGAATAGTGCTCATTCCTGAGTCCATCTACCACTTTCTCCTGATCACTCAACTTCTTTCCTCGCTCAGCTGCCTATTCTATGGTTCTGCCTTTTCCTCTTCATCCTACATGCCAACAGCCACATCATTTTTTCCAGGTGAAGACTTAAATGTTGACCCTTGTGTTCATAATTTAGACTCCTGCAAAGAACTGTCTTCTTCCAGGATAACCCAAACCTTTCTTTCCTTCAGAGGTAATTTACTGGTGATATAAATCATCACCTACTCGTCCAAAGTCTCCTCACCTTTGTCTCTTGTTATCACTCTGTCTTGCTCTTGGCTCCAGGACTGGTCTCCCTCTGCCTACCTCTGTTGACAGTAGTCCAGTAATTGAATCATTGCCGGCTGTGCAGAAGTCCTGACTTGGTATTTTTAGTAAGTGATGAAAAGAACAGAATTCCTTATTCTGTGGTGAAATACTTGAGGTTGAGACATTGCAGTAATCTTAAAGTAACAGTTGAGATTAGGATATCCTTCCTTTCATCTCTACCTTTCTATATTATGAGCTGAGACTTGTATATGTTTATGACTGTCCCAGTGGTCAACTTACATTGACAAACCAAACCACTTTTTGTCTGACTGCAGTACCTTTATGGCTGAGAGGTTTTACTTTTGAGGTTAAAAAAAACTCCATTACCATAAATAGAGACAGCAGCTTTCTCTTTGTTCTAAAACTAAGCTTCATAATGCCCCTCCCTTGTTGACCAAAGCAAAGAATGCTTCAATGTTCTCCCCCATTCCCTGTCTGGTGTCTGTGTCATTGTTTAAAACAGTTTTTAATGTTACATAATTATAGTTTTGAACCATCACAATAGCCTCCTTTCTATCAACTTTCCCGGTGACGTCTGCCACAGCGTGAATAAGAGGTACACCTGGAATTTTGGCACAGCCATTCCTAAACACCTGGAGGGAGACTCTACAAACTTTTCCCCCGTTACTCAATCTATTTCAATACAGGTATCCAAAGGGAGTTTGAAAGTTTCATTATGCAGCACTAACACAGTTTCAATGAAATACATTAAATTTTTTAAAAAATCTTTAAAAATTTTATTTACAGCGTTGTAACAGGCCCTTCCGGCACAACAAGTCCGTACCGCCCATTTTAAAACCATATTAACCTATCTATACGTCTTTGGAATGTGGGAGGAAACCAGAGCACCCAGAGGAAACCCACACAGACACGGGAGAATGTATAAGCTGCTTACAGACAGCGATGGGAATCGAACCCTGATCACTGGCGCTGTAATAGTGTCGCGCTAACCGCTACACTTGCTCTTCTCAGTATTCAGTGCAAGGCATAATCTGTCCTCTTCTTCTAAATCTGATCTGTCTATATCATGGTGTAGGGAATTGGTTGGTATTTAAATACCAAATGGTGATTGGAAAAGTAGCCACGCAGAGGTGGTCACTAGGTATAGCATTGTGACTCTTCCCTGCCCATTCATTCCTCCCGTCTTGATAGGTGTTGGGCTACTGGTTCTGACTCATTCCTCTGGCTTGTACCTCATTTTTGTGGTTTATGTCTCAATCTTGTACCATATGTTTCAGTCTCCTGGCATGTGGTTTGCTGGCATGGCAACTACTCCTGTTTCTCTCATCCTGTTGCGATTTATCTCATGGTATGAACCTTATACCACATTCTCCAAGTTATTATCATGGAGTATATGAGGAAAAGGATCCAAAGAAAGTTTTATTAATTTAATAACAAAGCCAGGGGCTGGTGTAAACTTTTTATGCCAGCAACTGTGTTGTAATGAGATGTCTGGACTTTTAGTTTTGATTCCTCAACCTTTCTGTGAATTATTATCTTAAATATCTTATTTTAAGGTGAGAGGGGAAAGATGAGAAAGGTGAGAGAGGAGCTGAGGGGCAAAGGTTTTTCACACAGAAGGCAGTAGATAAATGGAATGAGCTGTAGGAGGAAGTGGCAGAGGCGGGTGAAATCACAACATTTAAAAGACATTTGGACAGGTACATGAATAGGAAATGTTTAGAGCGATAAGGGGCAAATGCAGCTGAGGATGGCACCTTGGTTGGCATGGATGAGTTGGGCTGAAGAGCCCATATCCATGCTCTATAACTCTGTGAATCTTAGTTTTTCAAGTAGTTATTTCATATTTAAATTCTGCTCCACTAATATTCTCAATTTAATGACCTTTTAACCAGTTTGGTTATAATTCAAAGATTTTGTTTTCATTTTCTGGATTTCACTAACTACCAGAAAAAATAATTACAGGAGTAATTATTTGTCCAGTCAAATCCTGTTCCCTGTTTTAAGCATTCTGGTCACTTTGCTTGTTTATTCCTTTTCTACATGGAATATAATCTAAATCTACAAAAACAATTCCCCAATTGTACACACTGGATTTTTACCCAATGAAATGCATTTTCTGTACTTCTGTTTTCCGAGCTTTGAGAACAGGCATTCTTAAAGATGAGATCGACAGTTGAGATAGCTATGGAAGTGTTAATATTTTGGCTTTTTTAATACATAATCTTTTTATATTCCTGTTTGCTGCTATTATCTGTGCATTTTAGAAACAGAAGACTTGCGTTGAAAGAAATATTTCCCATAGCACAGCTGCTGACAACAGCTGCTTCCTCAGTGCTTCCAGTGACCACAGTTCTACACAAGGACATTCCATTGGACTGTCAATGGCTATTGTGGATTTGGAGGAGAAAGAGGAATTTAGACAGGCCGGGGGCAAAGAAAGGAATCTGACTTCCATTAAAATTCAGCCCTGCAATTCAAGCAATTAGGTCCAAGTGCATACCAGTTTTGACATATTGAAGAGAATTACCAGCATCAACTGCAGCTCACAAGGGAGGCTATCATCTTTTGGTATTTAATGTAGGGACACAATTCCAAACGCTCAGTTCTGTATTACTGTGAAAGTTACCAGAGCCACCGCTTGATTTCAAACCACCACTGAAGGCATTTGATATATTGTTAAGTGATGATGTGTTGATGCATAATATATATCTTTACCCCTGAGGGAATATCATATTAATAAGTAGAAAGAAGGGACTTGCTGTTTTATAGGGCCTTTCATGGCGTCAGAATGTCTCCTACTATTTTGCAGTCAAGGAACTGGATGGGGAGCCAGTGGATGTAGTGCATTTCAGTTTCCAAAAGGCACTGAATAATGTATCAGATAAAAAAGTTACTGCACAAGGTAAGGATGCTTGGGGTTAAGGGTAATATATTAGCGCAGATAAATGAACAGAAATTACCCACCAATACTTATGATACAAAGATGGGGAGAAGAGTGAGTTACGTATAGGACAGAGTCTTCAGAGAGACAATTTACATGAGTGGGCAAAAAAGATGGCAGCTGTGGTATAATGAGGGCGAATGTAAGGTTATCACTGTGTGGGAAAAGGTACAAGTGCAGATTGCATGAACCTATTAAGTGCTGGTGTTCACAGAGATCAAAGTGACCTCATACATGAAATGTAGAAAGTTAGCATAGTGGTACAACAAGTAATTAAGAAGGCAAATGGAATATTGCAAGAGGATGGAGAACAAGAGAGAGGAAGTCCCGCTACAGTATGCAGCATTTTGGTGAGACCTCATCTGGAGCACTGCATATAATTTTGTTCATCTTCTTTAAGGAAAGCTATATTTTCTTTGAAGGCAGTGCCCTGAAGGTTTACTAGATTGATTCCTGAGATGTGGAAGCTATACTGTGAGGAAAGATTGAATAAAATGGGCCTAAACTTGCCAGAATTGGGAAGGAAATAGGTGATTTCATTGAAACATTAAATTTTGAGGAGTTGAGGTTAGAAACTGTGATGATGTCTTTCCTATCTAGATGTGGGGTGTTGTCAAAGGATAATGGGCCAGCCACTTTGACAGTTGTGAGATTTATCAAAATCAGCTATAGCCTGCATAATTTTCCAACTCCCGATGGGCAAAATCTTTTATCCTGAGAGAAGGAACAAAAAGACAAATCCAAAATATTTGAGATTTTTGTACAGTCAGAAGGAGTGGTGTATTATTCTTAAAGGTTTTATCTATGAATTTTTAATTATGGTCTTGTTGAGTATCTCTGTTCATATTATTAATTTCTAGGAATCCTTCCTATCTGTTAGTCTCCAGGCTTCTTTGTGGTGTAATAGTTCCATTTTCCGCTGTAAGACAAATCAAAATAACCAATGTAGTAGTCAAGAATGATTAGCGCTCCCTCAGAACTGGACTTGTGTATCAACCTGGATCTTCGTGCTTAGGGTCTTTTACCTCTACAGACGGATTTGAACACTGATGTGTGACTCAGAAGCAAGAATAGTACCTCCTGAGCCACAGCTGGCAGTGTCATCCAGCACTGAGTTACTAAATGGGGATCATGATGCCTGGGCTCTGTTAAAAGCATGCTGAGGTCTTAGTCAGATGAATGTCTCATTTGTCAGCTTTATCTGCACCTGTCTGTTGGTGGAACTATTGCTTTGGGAATTGCAGCCCCTGAGTATTTCAGCGATGTCATGAAGTAACCATAGACGGTGAGGCATGAGAATTAGTGGGCATATGATTAAAGGTTACCTACTGAGTCTATTTAGTATGGACTCCTTGCACTGGATGTCTAATCCATGTACTCTTCTTTCTTAATGTGTGGAAACTGAAGTGGGAACTCAATGGTTGTTAAAAACTAGTCTGCATAATTAAACTTAATAAAGAATGTTAAACAAAACCTTAAGAAAGATTATAACATAGTAGCAGGGTATTTGACCCTACCAATTTTTCTGTAGCAAAGTTAACCTCTATGTCAGCAAATACTTGGAATCATATTTCTTTTTTGCATATCAACATTTAAAAATTTTCTTTCAATATTCTTTTATTCTCTTCTGGCCGCTAGTGATGGCACCCACTACCAGAAGGTAGTCAGTTCTTTGGAAATAATCATTTTGTCATTAAACAGTAGATGCAACGAGAAGAAAATGCGAATTCATTTAAATAATCCTTTTGTGCCATATTGGAATATAACAGGGCAAAGATACAGTGATTGGGGAAAGTTTTTTCCCAGTGAAAGAGAAAGATAATTACCTCCACCTCCCTGTTATGTGGGAATTCAGCAATAAGCACCCCATCTCATTTTCTTCATGCAGGTTCCTGGAGGAAAATTCTGGCCGTTGTCTTTCAGTCTATCAGCTTCATACCTTTTCTGGTTTCATACCAATGAAAGTTGAAAAGTCGGTGATGTTTCTTTTCCCTCTTTCTCTCCCTCACACTCTCTCGCAAACACAGATTCTTGTGTGTGCTCACACATATATGTGTACTACACACACATATGCAGGTTAGCTTCCACACATACAACAAGTATTTTCCACTTCTACCTTTCTATTGATTGTCTTTGTTGTGAGACTGTTTGTCCTATATTTAGTTTCAGATGAAACTCATTTTCCTACAGTTAAATACTGAATGACAAAAAACATTACCATCAACCTTCATCACAAATCTACTGCTTTGCCACTGATGATTGAAATCAATGAAATTGAATTTTTGAAGCAGAGTTCAATGTGCATACATTGCTGCCGAGCACATTCAGAACACAAGCCAAGGACAAATTTTCTAGTCCTGCTTCAGATAGCTCACATGCAAACAAAGTTTGCTTGGATGATACCTAGGAAATATGGAATGAAACCTCCTTTAAGGAGTGGAAAAGCCAAGAGGAGAAAATTAACAGCAAATGAAAGAAGACATAAACAAATACAAAAACTGTGATGATCATTTTCAAAACATTGTATACAATAATAAAACTAAAGTGCTAAAATTGTGTTGGTGTGAAAATCTTTTGGAACCTTCCTTCACAAAAAAAATCCCAAAAATTCCCAGGCTGAAATGCTGGAGTCATTACACCAAGATTGTGTGCTCTCTCTCTCTCAGATCTTGCCAGAGATGGTTGATTCAGCGGGAGGTAGATTGCTTATGTGGAATTAGTTGATGCCAATGCTAAGACTGGTAATCTTTAATTCCCATTAAGGTAAATTCCCATATTTAGCTTAAAGTGACTCTCCACTAGCAATGGATATGGTCAAATCAACCTACCTGAGATTCTTCAATACACCCCTCAAATCCTAGCATAATAGAGGTAATTAAAAAGCATGCCTCACTTCTACTACTGCATCCATCCCCAACATTACAGACTTTGCAAACTGTATACATGATTCCACCCTGATGAGGATGTAAAGGAGATACCATAATCAGCAGAAACTTGGCTTATCTGAGTCCCTTTGCTGAATTAAGTGGATCCTCTGTAAAAATGATTTGCTACAGTGCTTTTGGGATGTAAATGATGTGGCTGGGATATGTCCCGGTCATCCAGGGCCTTTGCTCCATTTGTTCCTGTCCTGGGTTTCCTCAGTTAAATGGCACAACACTTCTCATCATATGTAGGTCAATGCCAATGGCAATGACATTATACTACTACAATACTAAACTGTTGGGAGAATGGGATATGAACTTTCATTATCCCTGGAACATACTACTAGTTGAAAAGTGAGGTTATATTATTAATGTTAATCTTTTTCTGTACTGTTGCAGGGCACACACATGTTTCAACCGCTTGGATCTCCCTCCATACCCATCGTATTCTATGCTGTATGAGAAGCTGCTCACAGCAGTGGAAGAAACCAGTACCTTTGGTCTTGAGTGAAAGAAGTGCTCACTTCTCATGATGAGTTGCACTGCTGCAGTGAACAAGGGCATCCTTGTCTTTACAACATGAGAAGCACAAAATGAGCATATGCAAAGAAGATGCCTCAAATGTAAAGTATTATGGACACCTCTTGATTTCAAGAAAGGAAGAAAACATTGATGTTGAACCATTGTAATTACTTTCCTGCTTGGACTCATTTTTTTATTTTTGTAAATAAACATTTCTCCTAAACAAATGGATTATAGACAATCTCATGCAATTAAAGCCTTTTTTTTCTTGGCAGGGCCACTTATGTTAAAGGCAACTAATGTAACCTCATTAACACATCTTCACAAATTAATGTGTAAGGATCATTGATTGTAATCACATTCAATTACAAATTCACAAAGAGGGTCTATCTTTGATTTGTGGAATATTTTATGGAACTTCACTGTCAGACAAGTACATATTAATTAGCTGATTGGCTGGTTTGAAAGTCACATGATACTCAGGCTGCACTTCCTGTACAATCATGCTGCTGTATAAGAATGTCAATAAAACTAATTTGTTATGCCACAATATTTATGGTGGTCTTGTATGCAGTTCCTCCTCAAATTGTCCTAATCAGTTGCCTGTATGATGATAGTTGGCAATGTTAGGTACAGACATACAAGGGTCATTGTTGATTTGACTTGAAATTATAGTTTTAAAACTGCAGTAGAGTTATGGTACAATGTTAAAAAAATTGATGTGTTCTATTTTTTATTAGCTTCAGTGAAAAAGTCACATGCTTGATATACTTTTCTTGCACCACACTACCGTGTCCTATTTTCCAATGTAAATTTAGCATGTCACTGAAAGCAAGAAGTTTGTAAAGTAATGTCACCAATGTAGCCAGTGCACATTAACTGGTTCACTATTTTCCATTACTTCTGTAAACAGTGTCTAAATTTTAATTTGAAGAAGTTTTTATTATTGTCAACAGAGCCAATGTTTTTAGTTGGACAAATTTGCATCTTAGAATGGCATCTTAACTTTGATGTTGTTTTGTAATCCTTCAGGGCAATATTACAACTGACCTTTCCATTCTTCCTAAGCAACAAGTCATTGAATAACTCCTTAATTGTAAATGGCTTACCTGTTCCAAACCATGTAAACAGAAAGTGGAGCACCAAAAAAACTTACATGTGTCATGTGTATTTTACCAAGGAAGATAAAGTGGCACATTATAGAGAATGAACAGCAGATATTGGTAAAGCATAAGTAAACATTCTGTTTCATGTATAAAATAATAAAAAGCAACTAAGATTAAAGTAATGCAAAATACTTAACAATACCGAACTAGAATATAAATCTTAGTAGATAAACATATTTTGCATTTTTAATATAGTCACATTAAAAAGTGGTTAATTTTAATATAATTTAAAATAAACATAACTGGCCACAAATATCTTTGTATAACTGTTGAAGAATCAGGACAGTCCTGATGA